>BMAO01017853.1:0-138915 GCA_019973975.1 Trichonephila clavata
TTTGCACGTTTTCCCTCCAAGAGTCTGGCCTTCCTCTTTTTTCTCTTTCAGTCCAAAAAGGTCTTTTTTTCCTGAAATTATACACGCCACCCCCGAAGAAACAGCAGATTCCGTCCGTCCACGTTTTTTCTCACCTCCACTCCATCGCGCCTATTCGCAACTATATCTCTACTACCATTTACATTTCCTGATTTCGATCCTTTACGACAACCCCCATCATTCTCCGATTGCACCAATGTCGACTGTGCATCATCCGACCTGACTCATGTCACTGCACCATGATCACTACTAGTGTCACTTTCCGACTCGGCAACACTGTCTTCTCTTTGATGGTAAATTCTCACCTGGTCCACATTAACCGTTATTCATTTACCAAATTTTAATATTACTAAATTATTATTATTTTTTACACTCAGAACTTTATATGGGCCCTCAAACTTTGGCATAAATTTACCTACTATTTTTTACATTTTGAACTTAACGGTGAGTTTGAACTAATACTAGATCATCAACTTTCACATTATTTTCACGCCTCTTTTTATTATAATATTTCGCCCACTTCTCTTGCTGGCGCTTTGTATGAACTCTAGCCTCCTCAAACAACCTTTCTATGTTCCCACAAACTAAATCTGATCCATCAGTTACCATAACTAAATTCTGAAAAGGGGTGATTAAATTTCGACCTAAAAATAATTCCGCCGGTATTTTACCCGTTGTCTCATGTACTGCTGTCCTAATAGCATAACCGAACTATTGCAGAAATTGATCCCAGTTAGTGTGATTATCCGCGACAAAACTCGAAATCATTTTTAGAAGAGTGCGATTAACTCTTTCTGTTTGATTAGCTTGTGGACGATATACCACAGTTTTAACGTGTTTTATGTTCAACCTGCGACATACTTGCTCAAAAACTTCGGATATCATTTGGGGGCCGTTGTCGGTGACTAATTTTACAGGAGCTCCATAACGCGCAATATAATTCTCAAAAAATGCATTGGCAATTGCTTTAGCCGAAGCTTTCCTTAAGGGAACTATTTCAACCTATTTAGAAAAATTCTCTGTAATTACTAAAATAAATCTATAGCGTTCTGGACTAGTTGCAGGGTATGGGCCTAACAAATCTAAAGACACGATTTCATTCGGAAAATTCGTTATTATCGGAATTAATTGACCAGCTGGTAATCCGTTTTTATAATTAACTTTTTGGCATTGGTCGCAGGTTGCTACATATTTATAAATGTATTTCCTCATGTACGGTAAATAACACGCGTCCTTTAATTTTAAGTAGGTCTTCTTTTTGCCTAAATGGCCTGCCATCGGCGAGTCATGAAATTCTCGCATAACATCTTTACGTAATGGTTTAGGTATAAATACCCTTAATTCACCTAGTGTGGTTGTATATTTTGCATAATATAGCAAACCGTCAACGATTTTAAAGTCATTGGACCAATTTCTGCAGATCGATTCATTAACAGAACTATCGTCCGGATTTTCCAAAAACCTCATTATGTGCCCTAGTTCCGGGTCATTTCTCTGTTCCTCTCTCAACTGTTCTCTAGACGATAATACTAACGATCTAATCACCGCACAAGACACCTTTGGTTCTTCATTACTTTCTAACGGGTTTCTAGACAACATATCAGCCACTAAATTTTGCGTACCTGGGCGATGTTCCCATTCTACATTAAAATTTGCCAACTTAAGCGTCCACCTTATCATTCTAGACGACAAATTCTTTCCGTTCGTTAATATGGTAAGTGCAGCATGGTCTGTTATCACTTTAACCGGCAAGGATCCGAAATACGTGCGATATTTATTTAATGCCCATATGACAGCTAAACATTCACGTTCCGTCACACTATAATTCCTTTCTGCTCGGTTTAAAGTTCTCGATGCAAACGCTATAGGCCTATTATTCTGTGTCAATACTGCTCCTACCCCCACGGAGCTCGCATCCGTATAGAGTTCAAAAGGCTGGGAAAAATCTGGTAATTGTAACACTGGAGCTTCTGTCAGTGCTTTCTTAATACGATCAAAGGCTTCCTGCGCTGATTCCGACCAACGGAACTTAGAGTTTTTTCGTTTTAAATTATATAAGGGTTCACACATGTCTGCGTAGTTTTTAATAAACTTTTGATACCAACCCGTCATTCCTAAAAATTTTGCTATTTGTTTTGCAGTTTTCGGAGGTTTCATTTCAATAATTGCTTTTACCTTTTCCTCATCTGTTTTAACTCCTTCTTTATTAATAACTAAACCCAAATAACGTAATTGTTCCCTCGCGAAATGACATTTCTCGCGATTCAACGTCAAACCAGCCTCTTGCAATAATCTGAATACTTCCCGTAAGTGTTCTACATGGCTTTCAAAAGATGGAGACGAAATAATAACGTCATCCATATAACAGTGGGCAAAACGCCCGAGGATTGGCCTGAGGATCATCTCTATGGCCCTTTGAAAATTTGGAGCTGCCCCCGAAAGGCCAAATGGCATGCGAGTAAATGCAAAAGTACCATTTTTTGTAACAAACGCCGTCTTATGCACATCTTTGGGGTCTACTGCCATCTGAAAGTATCCGCTGCGTAAATCAAGTGATGTCATAATTTCGGTGTGCGTAATATTAGTGATCAAATCATCAATTATTGGTAGCGGATATCGCGGATATCTCGTGATCGCATTTAACTTCCTATAATCTATTGCAAACCTATAAGCTTCTGGGTCATCTAACGGCAACCCGTTTTTCTTCCGACATAAAACATTTGGAGACGCGTAGGGCGATGTTGTTGGAACTATTGTTCCATCACCCAACATTTTCTGAACATGGTAGTCGATTATACCCTGTTTGACCCTGTCATAGCGATAAGGCCTCGAAAAAACAGGAGGACTATCACCCGCGTCAATTTCATGACAAAATACATGTGTCAGACCAGGCTTAAGCGAAAACAACCCATGAAATTCTTTAAACAAAATCTGCAATTCCTGCTTTTGTTTTGAATTTAACTTAGTGTTAGATAAATCTATTTGAACCGGTTCGTCCGAAATTGCCACTTTTTCCGTTTGCGAATCCGGAATGATTAACGATTTAGACAGGAAATCAAAACTAATCTTCGCATGTGACATAAAATCAATACCTAGGATGCATGGATATTGCATCTCAGCAATCACATGAAATTTCCATAACTTCGAAAATTCTCTTATTTTAATTCTCAAGTCAACTGTGCCTAAATTTCTGCATTGTGACCCTTGAGCTGTAACTACTTCAGCTAACGATTTTTTAATAGGACAGAAAGAAAAATATGATCGGTACGTTTTTTCTGAAATAAACGACTTTTCTGCACCTGTATCCCAGAGCGCTTTTAGAAATGTATCATGCAAAAGAATCGGCACATACGGAAGTTCAACTGGTGATAATCGCAATGAATTAATTTTAACTCTATTAGGAGGATTTGACTTAACTAGCGATTGTTTACCTCCCGCAACACGATCGCTTAGAAGTTTAAATTGGAATTTCTTTGCCTTTCGCTGTTGCAATCAACACGCCTCCAATTCTGCTTTGCTGACTCATCATTAGGACCCTTCCTAACAACCATCCTACGGTTCTGATACCGGTCTGTTCTCTGATTTGGCTGATTGTAGCGATTTCCTCCCTCGAATCCTTGATTTTGATAATTACGACGAGAAAAATTATTCGCACCCCTGCCTAGTCCTCTTTGATCATTTTGACTATTTCCGACCCCAGTATCTCTCCAATTTCTATTATTCCTTCTTTCCTCAGGATTCCTACTCACATCCCAACTTCGTCTAGCAAAATTATTACTCGAACCCTGGTTTTCCCTGCAGCTATGACGTTCCTCATACCGGTCTACCAACTCCATCAATTGAGTTTTCGTTGTGGGGTTTCGAACTTCTAAATAATCCATTATTTGGGGTTCTAGTCGCATTACTATGTGATCAATCAATTTTAACTCATCATAATTCAAATTCAGGGTTTTATGAATTTTTAACAGCTGAAAAATAAAGTCTGACGGGGCTTGACCTCTCCGTTGTTTTGATGAAAAAAACTGAGCTTCTAGCTCTGATTTATTCCGTATTACCGGAAAACTATCTGATAATTTCTTTTTAAGTGTTGCAAATGCAGTCGCTTCTTCATTTACACACTCGAAGCCTATCACCTCAAACCAGTCTAACAGTCTCCCAATTAAATGACCTTTTAAATATGCACATGATAGATTCGCTGGTATTTCATAGTAGACTATATTGTCGTCAATATTATTGATAAACTCAGACACATTTTCTTTACCCGAAAAAAATAACTCCGGCAAAACTCTAAATCCTGCACCTGCTCTTAATTCCGGTATTTCGTTTGGGCGCCAGTGTCGTAGTCTCTCACTACCCCTATGATTATTAATTCCTCTTTGCACATTATCTAAATTTGGATATGTTGGATTCATAATTAATAACTACATAAATAATAAATCACTACTATTTATTATTTCTTATGATAGAAATACACAAATATTAATCAAACTTTAAGAACAACAAATTATAGTGGAGTGAGATCAGAATTCAATTATGAACGACGGAACACTAACTGATACCACGGGGAATAACGCATACAATCAAACTACGCCTTTAAATCTAATCTATAAAAATCACAGACCTGATATCTCTTTAAGACAGGAATCTTGAATACATGTAGAATCTATGGAGCGGTTACAATCCTGGATATCTTCAGTTACGTCCGAACCGAATTAATGAATCTTTTTCAATAATCTTCCTTCAGCTAACAAACTTCACTTAGTTAAACTAATCTCCTAGAATCACCTTCTTAATCAATCACGCAGTTAACTCCTCTATCAAAACACGTAGTCATCCTCATCTCTTCATTTCATTTCTCCCTTTTATATCTCTTTCGAACTCGCTAAACCCGAAACTATCTTATTTGCATAAGTCACACTTTTAGCTCTCAGTGGGGATTGGTTAAAATAAATACAATTTAAAAGATTTTGAGAGAAGGTTAGTGAAACGCGTAAGCACCCGTCACAAATTTTTATTAAATACATGCATATGTACATATCTATGTGGATGAAATGTACTGTAATTAATGTAGTTTTGTTGAATATATACTTTTTTGCAATATCTTTTAACACGAAAACATATTTCAACCCCTTAAGTTTCGTGCTAAGCGATTTTCACTGTATATGTTATACATAAAGTCTTCAGTAATTCAAAAGTTTTAAAAAAGTTTAATGATTGTTGATCATTTTGCATAAATCCCATCATACGGAATAAGGGAAACAACTGCAAGTTAAATTTAATTGTATCTGAAGTTTCGTATGTCTCAGTTTAGAAGATAAGAATTTAAGATGCTAATGATGGGAAGCTTGGAAGCTGATCGGTTTTGAAGATGGCCTCCAATACACATGTAATTTGTGTATTCCCCTTGTTTACAGGATGTTGTAGGATTCCTGAGCCGACAGGAATTTTTCCAGCGCGGGTTGTCACTGAGTTTTCAATGGTCATGCAAGTTGAATGGACTCATAAATTTGGGGAGAAACCTTAACTTTTGTAACTTTGCGCTTGGTCTCTGTCCAATGACGAGGCGAGACCGGGGGGCACGCGGATGCAGAAAGGGGTAATTTACCCTCACTTAAAAACAGGCACCGAGACAATTTTCGGCAGATTTTTCACTCACCCTAATGAAATTTTAATCCCCAAATTTTAGGAAACTTCGTGCACCGTCCGTCACCTCGCCTCCGTTTCAAATAAGTGAAACTCTTTTACTTGTTGTATAGCTCTCGTTCTTTAATTTTAATATTGTTAATCTTACTTTCGTAATGTGTTTTAAATTGTAATAAACAATTTAAATTTAATCCGAGTAATGTCTTTAGTTGCGTCTCCAAATATTTAGTTAGTACTAGCCACTATCATGATGCGGATCAAGTTAAATAAGCGAACCTGGGCAGTTATAAAGATGTTAGTTTGAAGTAAAATTAGTCAGCGCCGCATCACTAACTAGGCGATCATTCTAGACTTGGCTTAAAGTTGGAAAATCCATCGCCAATGATATCTTTTGAGTCACATTATTTCAAAGCCAATGAAGAAAATATAACAAAATCTTATATGTATTCAAATATAAATGCAATACATTGGAATTAATAAAGTTATTGTTGCTGCTTCCCTATTACATTTAAAAAACAAAAACTTTTCATTTGTACGACATATATCCCTGATTTTCCCACATTATTTGTATTTTATATCTTATTTCTTAGACTTATAATGCTAAAAAGCTCTTACATGAAATTTTTTTCATTCTACTCACACAAAACATCCGAAGATTTTCTTTTATGTAGAATGATATATTATAGAATTCAAATTTTACTAAAGGAAATCGAAATAGTAGCTAAAAAAGTAATAAACATATTTTAAGTAATCACGTTACGTATTAAGAATAAACATGCAAAGTATCAAAATGTTTGTGAGCATTCATAATTAACTTTTGAAATGTACATGCCAACATTTGCAAGAAATCACTATAAAAAATTAATTTAAAAAGAAATCCTAAAAATTCTTACCAGAAAGTAAAATATATAGAGAGGTACAGTTTTATATTTAATATATAAATTTCTCTTGTCACAGTGTTTGTAACCAAACTCATCCGAAACGACTAGACCGATTCTTATGAAATTTTGTGCGTATATTCAGTAGGTCTGAGAATAGGATGTTAACTATTTTTCATCCCGATATTGCAATTAGTTGAAAAGATATTAATTAAAAACCTTAAAACGCGTAATTGTTTTACCCCTGTGTGATGCTTCTCTCGCCGTTTATTTCGTTGGCATCGAAAACCGGTTTCGCGCCAGATGTGTGACTTTTCTCTGTTCCACCGTCCAAATCATCCTGCTCATGGGTTACAATAGCAAAATGTGGGTGTCTATAGCAAATCAAAAATCACCCAATTTGGCGACTGAAAAGATTTTTTCCCCATTTTTTGGACATATCTTTAATTCAAAAATTCATATATTGCACGGTTTATAAAACAAAAATATCTCAAATATTTACGAAAAACTTAATCTTTTTTACTTCGTTATAATTATTTTAAATAAGTGACACGAGATAAATGAAAACGGCTAGACCGATTCTTTTGAAATTTTGTGCGTTTATTCAGTAGGAAACAGTTGTTGCCTGGGGATTGATGTCATATCAACGAAGCTGTAAATTATCCAGCAGAGTTTTTGAGCTCATTGGATTTGCCAGGCATGCCACCGCACCATTTACAACTGAAGGTTGGATCTCCGGCCATTTTGCTTCGTAATTTGAACCGAACACGGCTGTGCAATGGCACGTGATTAGCCATGAAAAAATTGATTGAAAGCGTTGTCGAATGGCAAGTTCCGAGAATAAGATGCATTAATACCACGATTCCCTATTATTCCCACAGATGTGCCAATTGAATTCAAACGGATTCAATTTCCAATTAGATTGGCATTCGCAATGACAATCAATAAGTTTCAAGGCCAAACGAAGTCTGTTTATGGCTTAGATTTGGGCACACCGTATTTTCCACACGGACCATTATACGTGGCATGTTCTCGCATGGGTAAACCATCTAGTTCGTTTGTGTTGGCAAAAGATGGACTCACTAAAAATATTGTACACTCCATTGCACTAAGAGACTGATAATGTTATTTTTTAATTGTCATAATTTGTGATAGAGATGTAATTTGAAATTTATTAGTTAAAATACTAAAACCCAAAGAGTTTCTTACTCAAAAAAGAGAAGAAAAAAAAAACTGGATTATTTTGATTTTTGTAACATTAAACAGACATTATTCATTGACAAAAAGTTAAATTTGCATAATTTTAGGAGCGCGAGCACGCAAGCATATATTTATGTGATTGTTTTTTAAGGCTTACTTTAAGAAGGTTTTTCAAGAAGATCCACTGGTTAAAATGGCCTATAATTTGGCATGACATACGTGAAGCAATGGGATTTTTTTTTGGTAAAAGAAAATAATAGCTTAAAGTTTTGTCAATAGATGGCCGCTCAATACTCGTCGTAATATGAAAATTAGAAGACATGACATGCGCAACGAACAAAACACGTGGAGTATATATAATTCCTCATTTTCTGCTCTTGAGAAGCGCGTCATGATTTTCTCAGTGAAGAATAGAACTCTGCTATAGAAAAATATTTTGTGTGCAAGAACAGCGAATATGCATCAGTTGCTCTGAAAAAGTTCCGAAGTTCAATGGGTGCGAGAAAAGGCTGTGGTCTGTTATGTATTAAAAGTCTTCAGAAAATGGTTCATAAATTTGTGGAGAACTATTCATTTTTGTTGAATTCTGGAAGAAGAAAATCAGTTGATTTAGCATTAAAAGATTTTTCTGTAACACTACAGGAAGAGACGAGAATGTGTAATGTTTGGGGATTTACTCGAGATTTAGACATGACTCTGAGTACAATTCGTAAATTTCATAAAACGTTTTGCAATGCTCTCCATTACTCACGTTCAGAGATTGCTTCTTGATATATATCGTACAACAATTGCCCGTCCGGTTTAGTTGTTAGTGACGCAGACTGCATTGCCGTAGGGCCTGGGTTCGAATCGTGGAGAAAGCACGATGTTTGTGAATGTATAGTGCTGTGGTATGGAGGTACTCTAAGTAGCCCTCGAGCCGCAAGTCCTCTCTTGAAAGAGATTGGTGGCTGGGAAAGAGAGATGGAAGGTCCCCGACCATCTCCACGGTGTTCTCCTTCAAGATCTCCCACAAATCGTTCTGTTACCTCAGCTTTAGTGCTCAGAGCTCCAGCTAGCGACAGGTGTGCATCTAGTCCTTTGCCGTGATGAATTTCGTGGGCATGAACCTGACAAAGTCAGGCAGATGGCAATAGTAACAGCAGAACATTTTATCAGCCACCGAGTAGATATAGAGGTTAGTGAGGCTGACTGAAGTGCCATAGAACCTGGGTTCGAATTTCGGAGAAGGTATAATCAATGGATATTTGTAAATATGCCTGTGGGGGATGTTCTGCCTCAAAACTGAGGTGGAACAGGATCAAAACGTATTGTCACGTTCTTGGGACTTAGAGCTACGGCTAAGGACCAGTAACGTAGCTAGGTATTCAAAGGCCCTGGTGCGAAAAAAAAATGATTGTCTTATCTGGGGTGAATTTTATCAAGTTAAAATATATGAATATATTAAATATACAAAGCTACAAATTTTATTTACTATCTTCTCATACTTGGCGTTGTTTGAGCTTAAACACACCACTAGGTTTCTTTCTTTTTTTTCTTGTATCCATAATTTTAGCTTTATAATTTATCCAATATAATTCGTATGCGCTCGAATATTTCCTGACTTTAAAAGGAAGCAGAAGCGCAATGCTACACTACAAAACGCCAATGGGGAATTCGTAGCTATTTATTTATTCTGGAGGACAGAACTCATCCACTAGAGGGCTATGAGCTACAAAATGGTCCACCCAGCTAGACAGGAAATGATACAAAAATATGCATGAACAAAATATACAATATTATTATAATTATTAAAAAAACACCTCTGCAAGAATGAGAGAGGGAATATTAACGTAGCACTGTTTTAGCTACACAAGGGTTTTTGGCGATGAACCTCGTAAATCTGAACCATGGTCAAGTGACGAGGATGACACCTGAACTGGCACCCCTCTCCTAACTACCACACTACACCGACGGGAGGACGTTTGAGCTCTCGACAGATTTAACGTGCATTATTCCCCTAAACGGCGGGTCTTCAGGGGTACTGGGCTTGAACTCGTGACACGCCAGCCATGATCCGATGCCTTGACCACTTGGCTACCACGGCCACACCTCTACAAGAGAGCAGAGGAGGAGGGGGCGACAAAATTACATCAGTGTATTGCAGATACGAGAAGATAACGAAATAATGAAACATGAAGCTAGCTTCTTACGAATTATATTATTATTAAAAATAGAATGTAACTATTAAGGAATTGCTTATTGTGTAGGTTTCTTATGATCTAATAATAAGTATGGTAAGATTTTTCATGGAGCATGAACTTTATTTTCAAGTAACAGTAGAAAGAAAAATGAAAAAAATTGAAAATAACAAACTCTTTTCTATAAGTGAAGTTCGCAACACTGAACAAACAACGAAAAGAATTTAGGGGAATTTCCTACAAATTCGAAAAAAACTTTCAATATTATTATAGTTATGTTGTAACCTTTTATATTTATATCTTAAATTTGGGAGAAATTACCGCAAATTTGGCTTGTTTGGTGGTCAGGGTCCGAAGGGCTCTCTGAGCTTGGGAGCCGCCGTGCATGGCACCACCTAGCCCATTGATAGCTGCGCCAGTGCTAATGACAGACGAGAACTAGCTACTTACCACGTTGAATTTCGTGAATCTGACATCGTTGATCGGGTGAAATTAGAAACAACATTTTAACGATAGGGCACAAAGCTGACTCTTCTATCTCAAAGTTTCTATAAATGCTCACAACTATAGAATTTCGGCTACGGATATTCGACCCTTGTCGTTTCATTCTGCAAAACGCATTGCGTAGTGCAACGTTTAGTGGTGTAACGGAGAATATTAGCCCCCCCCCCGCAAAGGGAGGGTTGCGGGGTGTACTTTACGCCACTGGCAACGCTTATTGTTGGTCATATTCTTCCAAATTATAGATTCCACCTAAATCATCACTACCGAATGGTATGAATTTCTTTTTACTAGATTAGTCCAGTGGTTAGAACGATTTTTATGGCAGCTCCTTTACAGATTACAAGAGACAGAAATGACCAGCTCGGTAAAAATAAAATTATCTCGTCATTCCCCCCCCCCCCACCACCACGTTCACGTGCCTCAATTCATGATACCTCTGGCATCGGTATTGCATTGAAAATATCTTGCACAATGGTCCCTTTAACAAACTTAGTGGAATTGAAAATGCATATTGTGCACCACATATTCATGATATCATCATCGATTGGTTGACCTTCGATTGGTTGTGGAACATGCAATTTGGTGATTTCAACGTCACAGAAAACGGTAGACAGCAAACTGAATATTTCTCGAGTAAGTACAAAAACAATATAAAACCGAATCTCTTGATTTTATAGGCTGGGACGTCTGAAGACTTTTTAAGGCCCCGAGCCCAGAGAAATCTTTTCTGAGGTACCGGGCCTCTATGCAAAATTAATCCCCCACCTGTGTTTTTTTTTTAATAAAAAAAAGACAGTTTATAGCATGCATTGTCTTATACTCGTACAAACGGTAATTTGAAACAAATGTGCACGACTCACAGTTTCACAAAACTAGGCACTAACCGGCTAAACCGATGGCCGCATTTCGACTCAATGAGTTGAAGGATTGTTTTTGATATTAGGCTTTGGCTTAAACATGGACAACGGTCTTCACCTAATAATCAATTTTGCCAGTTGTTTTATAGTTTGAAATTCTGTTTTTTGGAGAATATTTGACCATTAAAAGTATCCGGATCATAGTCTTATTAAGACTGAATCAGAAGAACGAAACGAGGCCCCCACAGATGGTGAAGCCCTGGGCTCGGGCTCAGCTGGCCCATGCATTAAGACGTCCCTGTTTATAGGGTTTTCGCCTAACGAATAATGAAAAATCTAATAACTGTTTGCTTTTTGTGTAGTCTTTATCTTAGGGACGGTTAAAAACGTATTCTTTTTCTCATTTGAATTGGCACTATCTCGTGGTGGATGGGTTTTGAATGAAGAATGCTATAACAATTGAATGACTTGCAAATCCTTTTTTATTCATTAAATTTCTCATTTAAAAAAACGCAACAGTTATGCATATATTGGACAGTGCAGTAAATTTAACCTATAACTTACGGAATGGTAGAATTGGGATTATGATGTGAGTTGTAGCCGAAGGCTTGTATGTAGTGTGAAGAGTAAGGCGCCATCTGTTGATAAAATTTTGAATTAGTTTTTATTTCTCTTAATTATTTTTCCCTTGGTTAGCAAAATAACAAGACAAATTACAAGTCATTCTGAGTAATAATATTTTCACAGTTATTCGATTATATAATGATTCTATATATATATTATTTTGATGTTAATTTGAGATATTCAAAAATATATTTCTCATCAAATTTAAGAGAAAATTACCTCTAATATTTAAATTGTTTTAAAGTTGAATGACGAAGAAAGAAATTTATATATAAATGAAAATTAACGGCTCTAAATGAAAATTTGTCTTGAGAATTACATAGGAATTTACAAGTAATAAAAATGAACGTATTTGTTCATGTGTAAGACTTATTACAAAATTTAAATAGAGCTTCTACGTGATCCACTTTCTTACGATGGCCTAATTTTCGTATTCTTGAAATGAATTATATTAAATTTTCAATAAAAATTTCCCTTGCGTATATTGCCTCTTGACCACTTTGCAAGTGGCACAGTATTAACTTCCCTTCTGTTACTTGAGCAGTAAAGGCCCTCTTTAGGAAATGAGATATTTTTCTCCTTTTAATTTATTCTCTGACCATAAATTCTCTTTTCTATGTTAGACTAGATTTGAATTGTTCATCAGCGAGATGAACTTATCCGAATCGTTGATTAGACCAAAAGTTAATGAAAACAAGAACTTTTTATTTACTTATTTTTATATGAAATTGAGAAATTTGAATGCCTTAAATATTACCATACGTGCTATACTGCGATTGATTCTCAAATGCAATCCAATATGATTTTCATCTAAAAATAGCTGTGCTTGGCTTTCAACCCACAAAATACAAATTTGAGTGAAGATTGACATTCGTAATAAATTCCGAGGTTCCATGTGGCCCACGATAGCCAAGTGGTTGTGGTTATGAATTCTTGGTAGGTGTGTAGCGGGCTCGAGTCTTGGTGCCACAGAAAACCCACCGTGTATAGAGGCTGATACCCGTCAAATTGTCATGGTTCAAAGTTCTCCCACTGACATGGTGTTGCAGTTTGGAGAGGGTGCCAACTCAGGTGTCGTCCTTGTCACTTGATCGATGTTCAAAATTACGAGGTCCGTATCAATAGCCCTCATGCTGTTTTATAGTGTGATATTAATAAACTCTCACCCATAATTCTGCATGTTAACAAAAATTACAGTAAAATTGTTTTTTTTTTTAAGACTTAAAACGAACAGCCATTATTATTAATTGCTTCCTGGAATACCTATTCTTCTAAACTACTAAACCAAGAACTTCAAAACACTAAAATCAACAGTTAATTTTTTTTTAATGATTTATTCGGAAAAGAAAACCTGTAATTCTCTGCCACAAGGAACGTACAGAAGAATATTACATGAAGAATAAATTTCAATTTTCAGAATTAGACGTGACATCTTTTATTTTATCAGTAAAATTCGCTTAAGAATTCAATTTGAAAAAAAGAATTGAAATGAATTTCGAAAAATTCTTTTCGAGGTGCACATCATCATGACCTTTAGTTTCAATATACCTACAGTCATATAATATGATTTAATCACTAATTGGGAGTTTTCTTAATCCAAAAGATATATGAAATTTAGTATTTATTTTTACTGAAAGAAAATACACCAATGTGTCCTTTTAGCCATTTCATCATTTTTTTTTATTATTAGTTTGAATTATCACTATTCACTTAATAATCAATTTCACCGAGAACCGACTGATCGTTCTAAAATCGCATTAAAAAAATTAACAGCGGCTGTTGGCGATCTCGGGATTTTGAATCACAGCCAAGTGACGAAAACAACACCTGAGTTGGCACACCTCTCCTCAAATTTCCGCATCTCGACAATGGAAGGTTGGGAATCTCATCAAATTGAATTTGTAATGGATTAAATTCATGTGACGTCATAATCACATGATAATTTTAAACCACGTGTTTTTAGCCAATCAAGTTCAAAAACACACGTGACGTCATAGTCACGATAAATGCAATTATCTATTTTCAGCAAATCAGTTCATGCACTTCGTTGTTGCCAAATTACGCTTTTTACAGAAACTTTGTTTTAAACTAATATTTGTCACTTTATTTAAAAGTACATGTATAAAAGAAGACTTTTTTCCCTTTAATTTTAAAATCTTTTTGCAGAAATTTCTTTTTGTAACTCTTGAGCATCTTTACCCAACTATGCAATTTGAAATTTACAAATAGAATAAAAAGTACGGGCTAGTTTATTGTTCGTTTTGAATTCAATGCAGAACACGTGTTTATATTATCATGTGACCGTCATGAATTTAGTCCAAAGCGCCTCTTTTTACAAGCTTTTACTTAACTTACAATGTATGTATGTATGTAATTTGTTCGGGTGGAATCTTGCAACTCAATTTTCAAGCTGATATCTTCACTCCATTGAGCTGAAATTTTGTATACACGTTTAGTTTGGATGACAATGCATGTTTTGACAATTTATATTCCGATATTGCAATTAATTAAAAAGATATTAATTAAAAACATTAAATTAGTTTTGGCGCCAACTTCGATATATCTGCATTGTTGTAATAATGTTATTGTTACAACAATGACAAAAGTTGGCGTCGAAAATTGGTTTTCAGCCAAACTGGAATTTCATAACGTTGCGCTATTGACTGCATTAATTAACTTTGTCTAAAAAATAATTACATTTCTACAACGTAAAAATAATCTAATTTCTACAACGTATGCAATTTTTTTACAAATTTCTATCTATTTTCTTGGATTTAAATCCAAAACAAAAAAGTAGAGCTATTTTTCAAGTAGATTGGTACATTGTACACCTTTCTCAACGCTGCCAAGTCAAACTGAGTTGGAGTATTAAAGAAATTCTTTAAAAAATTTATCTAACTTTAATCTATGAAACTCAGACAAAAAATAATTACAGAATCGGAAAGATCATTTTTTTATGTATCTTACCCACCAAAAAGGAATCCGCTAGGAAAACAATAAGAGAAAAATATTATCTAGAAATGCAATGCATTTTCGATTAAAAAAATAATTTTATAATAAAATGAATGAATTTTTTAAAGAAATTTTCTAATTTTAAGCCTACAAGTAATTTAAATATACCTCATTTTATCACCAGTTATCTAAACACACACTACGACATGTGTCCTTAAATTTAATTACAAATAGAATCTGTTAATTTTATTTGAGTTTTTTTTGTTTGAAAAATTACGGCAATTTTCTCAAGGTTCTTTATATTCATAAAATGTGCCAAAAGGGAATAATTTGCAAAATGACCTGAAATATTTTAAAAATAAGGAAAGAAAAAATCGAATCTTAGAAGAAACATTTCGTTAAATAGAAAGTGCACTTCGCTATTAGGAGTTGTTTTACGAAGAAAAGAGTAATATGGTGCTTGGTTCCAGGAAAAAGTTCTTAAAATAGAGAAATTCCCAAAATATAAGTTCGTTACATGGAGATCTGACTGTATAAAAATAATGCGATGGTTAATTATTTTTTCAAAATCAAGTTTCTAAAGATGACCTGAGCAATTAAAAAAAATAGACTCTTACGTAGAAGATATTCAATGTCCAGCAAAAAATTATCATTATTTGATAAAACTATCTTTTTTGATTACAACATGCGTTTTGAATCTTAAGAATTTTATTGATTAATACAAATCTTTAAATGCCTTTTGAAGTTTTTTAATAAATAACTAGATTTTTCTTCGAAGATGTTAGAGAAATATATCCCTTACCTTCAAAATATTTCAAATAAATAATATATTCTTTAAGATTTTTCAAAAAATAGTCAAAATTTTAATTAAACATTGAATAATTTCGTCATTTATGAAGATAATCTCACGAAACCTTTTTATCGTATGTAGAGCAATATTACCCAAGATCTGCACGAAGATTGAAAATATTGCTTAAAAATTACGGATTTAAAAAGAGTGTGTTTTTCGTCTAATACCCTTTTTGCGAGAACTGATTCAGCTAAACCAGGGATGGGGCGAACCAACGTTGAATGAGTTGAACAGGCTGAGAAGCCTGTCCAGCGGTAACTAAAAAGTAAAAATAAATTAAAAGTAAAAAAACTTTTTTAAAAACAAGCTTTTATTTAAAAGCGCTAAAAAGAATAAAATAAACTTTTCCTTTAAAACTTTTTTTTACTATCAATTTATAACGTCATTACATAATTTATATGATATAAAAGCTTGTCGCGAGATTTAAGTACTCGTATTTACTTAGTTTGAAGTTTTACAAATTAAAATCAATCAGGTCAAGTTATTTATTTTAATTGTTTATCTACACAGGTAAATCTCGCGACAAGCTTTTGTATCATATAAATTGTGTAATGACGTTATAAGTTGATAGTAAAAAAAGTTTTAAAGGAAGTTTATTTTATTCTTTTTAGCGCTTTTAAATAAAAGCTTGTTTTTAAAAAAGTTTTTTTACTTTTAATTTATTGACAGGTATTTAGTAACTGCAGTGGCGTACTCTCTTATGGGTGGGGGCTTACATTTCTAAAATACACGAAGAGCAAAAGAGTAATCTCTAGGGGGAAAATTAAAAAGTTTTTAGTTTATGGGAGGTGGGGGGAAGTGGAACCTCCAAAACCTCTCCTTGTGTGTGCCACTGGTAGAAGAATCAAATCTTCGAAAACAATAGTGTACACAGACTTGTCTTATAGGGGATTACATTCTAAAATATACGTAGATGAAGGCAAAAATGGGATTTTCTACGGTAAAAATTAAAATTTTTTGTTGGTCTATGGGTCGATCTTGTGTATATATATATATATTACTCTTAAGAAATTAACTTTTCACTCTTTGTCTCACAGTGATTCCAAATTACTTGACTGGAACTAAGAGTATCAGTAATAATTATATCCACGATATACAACAGTCTCAATACTAATATATTACAGAATCTCCCTTTTAGCTATACAACTGGTTCTTCAGATCTTTTTAAGATATTGAAAACAGAATACATTACTTTTTTTCAAATTCGCATGTCAAATAAGTGATATGATCCGATACCATCAGAATTAACAGAATAATTTTTTGAATTTTTAGTCTGGAAGCGTTTTTAGGTCTTTAGGAGTGTAGCGATTCTGCTTTCATCAAGCGCGCAAGCTGTGTAAATTAAAAAAATCATTGTTCCACGAATTTATTGTCTATCGTTTTTTCTTTTGTGTAGAAAATAAAAAGATGGTTTAATGATGATGGTTCTTAATGTGTGGATGTGACTGAACTATCTTAATTAGCAACCTTTCTCAACTAAAGCATCCCCACAGGACCATTCAAATAAAAATCACAAAGTTTTCTTCTTCACCAAGTATTCTTACAGTATAAAAATTCAGTATCAAATCAGTCATTGAACATTTTTGAGTGTGATCCAGTAAAATCTCACAGCCATTACCACATTTATTTCTTTCCAAGGACCATTTGAACTGAGCTGAACTGAACTGAACAACCGCGCATATTTTAAAAAGCTTTGTAAACAAAATAGGGATAATAGCCATTGTTGCTCCATATCCCATAAAACCTGAACTGAACTAAACAAAGTAAGTGAAATCGAACAACGTAGATGAAATTATGTTGGGGTAATTTTTTTTTTTTGGTGCTTCATATCCGTATAAATAAAAAGTTATAGAAAAGAGACAAAATAGCCTTTGTTTACCCGGGATTTCGTAGAACCTCGTTTATCAATTAATATAGATAAATAACTTCATAATGAAGGTATATTATAAAGTATATATAGAGGGTGGTTAAAGTGTAGTATAGGGAGGGAGGGCCGTTGGCGATGCCAATGTTTTTTGGCGACCAAAATCGATCGCGAATCTACTTCTCTTACTGATAGGTGACCGGAAGCCAGAATTAATTCGTTACCTCACCATAATATCTATCTAAAAATGGCACAAGTTCGATATACGGACTTTTTTCAAAAATCGCCAAATTTTTTTTCGGCGACGGTAGTCGCCAAGGGAAGCACAGGGTTGCCCCCCCCCCTATTCCCCCTTAGCCGCCAGGAAACGCCGCGATACTCCCCCCCCCTCCCTCCAGAATAAACAGTTTTGCAAAGTTCCCGTCTTCGATCTAAGTTTGCCCCCCCCCCCGCCACCTCTGTAGGAAAATTAATGGTGGGGATTCTTTCTAACTTTAGTAGAAGCATAAAAATTAAACATGTAATATTTTTTCCTACATAATATTAAAAGGAATACCAATATTAGACTAAAAAAGTAGTGAAAGGACAAATTTTTATAGAACTAAATGTAAATAGTTAATGATTATTTTAGCAATACTGCATTTAATTTAAGAATAAAAATCTATTTTTAAGTGATTCAGAATAGTAATGAACAAATTGTTCTATTTATCATCATTAAGCCTAGAAGAGAAACATTAAAATTTAACATATTAAAGCAAATTAACATTAAAATTAAAGTCATAAATTAAATATAAGGAGAATCTTTCTTGCTTACATTGAATAAAATAAATATAAATAGAATTAACTTACCTTGCAGCACTTTATGTATAAAAAATTGTCACACAATGGCCAAAGTCATCACTTGTCAGCAAGATAGATTGTGATAAAAATCGTGGTGATAAAAAAATCTTGATTAAATTCCCCTTTTAAAGAATTTGACCTAAGCCCCTCTCAGCCCAGTTGATGCCCCTAACAATTTCTAAAAACTTATTGAAACAATCCACTCCCTGCTGTTTTCTTCATTTTCTAAACTTATATACAGCAACAAATGAAATTTTAAATCTATTTTTCTATTGCAGGTAGGGAGTGAATCTGTAACATGCTTCCAAGTGCCTTCTATGGTATTTGTGTGGCAATTCGTTACTGGATTTACAAAATGAAGGCTATGATTTAACGTCAAATGATCAAACCTTCTTGTCCTAAATTTTTAAATGCCTTCTATTTGTTGGGAAAATCATAGTTCCAGGCTCTATCCATTCCTTTAAAATGTTGACTAGAATCTTACAAGATCTGTTGTGTACTGCTTCCCTCTGAATTCGATTTGTCGACTTCTGCATGATATAGAATAACTTCAATGACAAATTGCCCCCAATCTGCAACTGTATCAGAAGATAAATAGAAATAAGCTTTGGTCTATTTTGTTCTGGTTCCCATGATCAAATGATAAGTGAGACGAAAAATCTCATTTAATTTTAGTTTGCTGCAACTGAACCACAAGCCAAGATGTATGGTTTTAGTTGAACTATACAAGCCATGATGTATGGTTTTAGTTGAACCACATATCTTGTTATTCTTGGAATTTCTGCTAATATATGATTAACTATCTAAAATAGAATTTTTCTTCTCAAACTTCATCAGAACATTACAATTGCAGTAAAAAAATTCTAATTTAATCAGATGAGTTTTTCTTGCAAAATCTAAAAATAGTTTCCTATCCTTACATATTTCATAAATAAAATCAAGATTAAATACTCCCTTTTTCTCCCCAAATGTGGCCTTTTTGCTAGAAAATAAAACAGGAACTGTTTCTGACAGAACTTTCTTATACTTGGGATGAACACTGCAAATAGTCCATGGTTAGAGGGAACAGTTTACAATATTTAAAGGTATATAAAATAACAAGATTTTTAAAATTTAAATTAACCTCTTTGTAAATTAATAATAATAATGTAAAAACTGATAGTCAGCCTAATCTATAACTGGAACAATTTATCAATAAGAAAAAATGAATGTTAATGAATAACTAAATAATATTAATAAATAATATGGATAAAGGCACATTAATAATAAAAGAATATATTTCCTAATTATGACAAAATTAAGTCAACCTAAGCAATAATTAAATAATTTTTCAGTAATTAAGAAATATTAATAAGTAATATGAATAAGAAATAAGGTAATAATAAAAGAATTGAAATACAACCTAATAATTAAAGAATATTCAACCTAATCAATAATTAAAAATAAACTTTAATAAATATTAAATATAACTATTTTTTATAAATAATTTTTAATATAATTATTAATTTTAAAATTAAATAAAAATTATTAATTTTAATATTAAATAAAGCATAAAAATTATTAATTGTAATATTAATAATAAATATTAAATAATTATGATAAATTAATTAATATTAAATAAATATTCTTTATAAATATTAAGAAATAACAGGAAATAAAGCAGTGAATTCTTGTCCGGAAATATCTATGTCTGAACAGTTGAAAATCCAAGATGAAAAGATGGGTGTCTGAGAGAGAATTCCACCCCAAACATTACTGATTGGAAAATTCGCCATAAAACGAAAAACCCAGCGAAACCCGACCGGAAAACAGAGGGAATCATGGTAGACAGAATCTGGCGCAGAATCGCCCGAAAAGGGCGCCAAAAAAACTGCCAAAAAAAAAGTCCGTATATCGAATTTGTGCCTTTCTTCGTAATTGAGGGCTTGATATTCATTAATTTTTATTTCTCGTCCAAAATTTGTTTCTTTATACATTTATAAATATCTACATTTTCTTTCACTGTGCTTTCAATTGTTATAAGAACATTTAATTCCATATATTTTATTATTTGTAGTACAATATAGTTTGAAAATTGCATTATAATAAAAAATACTCTTTTCTTTCAATGATAGATTTCAATTTAGAATTAAAAGTTGTAATATATCTTACAGAATTACCTTTTATTACTTTAGTTAAACTTAGGTTTAATGAAACTGAATGATCAATGCTAAGACCGTCACTACAATTAATAATACATTAATCTTCTTGCTGTGATGCTTTGATTTAGACTGAAATTTCTTTATGAAATACTTTAAGTATACTTTATTTGCTTAAATTTATTGTACCACAGCCTTATTGCTCCACATGAATAGCACCATCAAAATCTGTCTGTTTGGGTTTTCATGCAAAACAGGTTAGAATCTTTGATATCAAAGCGCAATTCATGTGGTGTCTATTTTGCTGTGGTGATGCTAATATGTAAGTAACTAAATATATATATATATGAAGATTATTTAATCAATTATATTGAGTTCGATTTATAGAGTTTCTGGTGATTATTATCAGTTTTTTTTATCAAATGTTTGGTTATTCATTGTTTCAAATATTTACTTAGGGTTTCATTTGAAGATAATACTCTTTTCCTTATTTGAAATGCACGTTGGATGTCGCCATCTGGTTCTTAAGTGTTATCGTAACAATCGCCAACATTCAAGATAACTCACCAAGTTGGCAACCCCAATTTTGCATGTGTCATATGCGCTGAATAGTCAATCACTTGCTTCGTTTCATATAATGTCTCCAATGGGTTGCCATAATACGTAAGTGCCCACTGTCCCAAGGTTTTATTGCTTTAATTGTGACATGATGTAGAAGGTCCATAAGGAAAATTAAGCATTATAATTTTTATTTTACTTTATTTATTTACTTATTGCCATTCCCTGGCCTAGTAATCAGTAGTTGAAATAAATTTTTATATAAAGAGAATAAATTTCACGTATTCCTTTCTAAGTTCTAATTTTTTTTTTGTCTCAAGATAATTTCTTCATGTGTTATCATTGGTCATGCTCGTAATATTCAAGTGGCTAGGATCAACAAGAAATCTCTTGTTTTTCTAGCTGCTGGATTTGGATCTTGGCTATTTTTGATTAAGTTTTTTTTTAACTGAAAGCATTCCAGATAATTATTTTGCTTAAATAAATCTTGAACAAGCAGACATACACTAGAGTGGGGGTTTAGGGGTTTCAGCTTCCCTTTCCCATCCACCTGTGGTCTTAAAACTTTTTTGACTCCCAGAACCCTTAGAACTATAAGGTGTTCTTGGGAACCCCATTCTTCACGCACACTCTTTTAAAGTATTTGTAAATTAACTTTTATTTTTTCCAATGGCTTACTAAGTAGTCATAGTTTATTAAACTGTTAGCTTAGTGGTAAAACCCTTGTAACCTGTACTATAATAGCCTTGTTTGTATCTTTGGAATTCTAGATACATATGTGTTATATTATTGACCAATTTCTTTGAAATAAATTATAGTTTAAAAAACTAAAATCACCCTTTTATGGTTAATAGAACTAAGTTGTAACTTAATCTTTTAGTCGCCAAATCTGGAAATGGGATCTGAAATTAGTCACCAGATGCGGGATGGGATCTGAAAACGGGAAATCGTTAATCCTGATGACCCTGATCAAGACAATGGAACAAAATTATTAAATTATTGCATTGTCATCAGTCTTGAACAAGTGAGCAAAATTTTGAATTACTCTGACCTTTTAAAGGAGGTAAAAGTTGAGTTAAAAGATTCCATTACATACAAGTGAAGCTTGTAAAAGGGTGTTAAAAAGACGTCACTATTTTTCAACTGCTGTCATCCTTATTTTCTTTTGAAGCATATGTTAGGATGGTTTTCTACTATTTTCTGTATATTGCAGCATTTAGCAATGTCTTTTGATTTGAAGAAATGGTCGACAGTATAATACATTCTGAATTGTATTACGACCTTCATATTGAATAATGGGGGGAGGCTGCGGTGGCCGAGTGGTCTAGGCATCGAATCATGGCTAGCATGTCATGAGTTCGATCCCAGTACCACTAAAGATCCGCCGTGTAGGGGAGCGATGCACGTTAAATCTGTCGAGAGCTCAAACGTCCCCCGTTGGTGTGGTGTGGTAGTTAGGAGAGGGGTGCCAGTTCAGGTGTTGTCCGCATCATTTGACCATGGTTCAAAATTACGCGGACCGTCGCCAAAAGCCCTCGTGTTGCTTATCAATGCGATATTAATATTCACTCACTCACTCACTTGAATAATGGGGAGAGTTTAAACTTGATGTCTATGTTTAAAAAAATGTGTTATTTATGGTTCATTATGGGTCTATAATGTGATATATATAAACCATCATTAGGAGTTAAATCAAGTAAATAAAAAGATATAAAAATTGTAAAAATATTTCTATACTGTTCAAATGTAGCGAGTATCTATGCATTTCAGCAATCGCATTAAAAAATTGAACATTTTATTGGAAAGGTTTCTGGTAGTATAATATAAATTTTTCTTAATAATTATGTAATGATTTTTAATTACTAGTTAACTAAACTGTATTTAGTGTAAATAAATTTCATGGTATATTCATAGTAATTTTTGTTGTTCAGTATTTTTTAAAAATATAGTAGATAAAAAACTGAAAACATTAACGTAAATAGTAAACAGTTTGAATCATTTTATCTAGCAAATTAAAGTATCTAAAGTTAAATTAGGGTTTGGGATCCACTAGCAGTATTGACTGAGCATGCTCTGTGTATGAGGTATTTATCCGTTATAAAAAAATACTTAAAAAAAAAAAAGAATAACTGCAACTTGTATAAAAGGAAAATAAATATTTACATTCACTGTAATTATGAAATTCAATTTAAATTTGTGTAATGAAACTATATTTACCTATTTAATTAGTGAAATTTAATGTAATAAATACTTTGCATGGGCAATAAATTAAAAAAATATATAACATAATCCTTAAAATTTTTGGGCAATACTTACAGTTTATTACTTTTTCTAATTTGTTGAGCATATAATATTGGTATTGTAAATCTATTGAAAAATATTACATTTCTTAACACCTCAAAATAAATATAATGAACAGAGAATGAGAATATATGTAATTTGAATTAAAGTTGAACTTATTAAAATAATTTAAAAGCTTAGATGAAAAATAAAAAATGTAATCTACAAAAAATAGAAAAAGAACAAAAAAGTCTAAAATGTATGATAAAACATGATTATTTTAATGACATCCAAAAATTAAGATAACAATATATTCAAGACTGAATGCAAGTTATCTCATGTTTAATTGATCAAGTTGAAGGAGATTTATCTTATGACCTATTCATAACAGATGACAAGCAAAATAGGAATAAGTTTATCATCTTTCCACAGTATGTTAAGAGAATGCATTTATAAAGAACGAGTTATCTTGTAAGTTGTTGATAACAAATAGAATGCAAAACAGGAGTAAACTTGGGATTCAACAGTAATGTGTTAACAAATAAGACAAATACCGAATTTATTTCGAATCTAAGCTGCTCTCGATTCTAAGAAGCCCCATTACATATCGAAATGTTTTTGCGGGGGAAAAAATATAGTGTAAAATGGTTTTTTGATATCCAATAATTATGAAATAAAAAAAAATTAAAATGAGAACAAATAAGAAGGGAATAATTAATTTATTTTATCAGTTTTTTTTTACTTTGAAATAATGCTTGAAACTGTAATTGCTCTAACCATCAATATCTTGTTCAATTTCTCTCATCCAAAGAGTTAGTGTGGGCTTAGATTCAAATAAATATAGTGTGTGTACCATGTTTATACATAATTTGCTAAACCATCATATTTTCAGAAAATGTTATGGTCATATGCAACAACTTTAACACATTTTTGTTTGAGAACCCTGTTCTAATACACAGAAAACAAATTATCTAATATAGTTGGAATAAATATTGAAAACTTTAAAAAAATTTCAGCTTAAATAATTTTTAGAGTAAACTGATTTAATTTTTCTAAAACTATTTTCAAATCATAGTTTGTATTAGTAATTTTTCAAGTTATAAAAAGTGAACTAAACTATAACTGCTAAAACAGTAAGCTAAAAGAAAAATAATTATCTATTAATGTATAAAAAATATTTTTATAAGTCTGAAAATATTTTAATTAATTTAAAAATTGGATCCTTTCAAGAAGAGTAAGTTCCTTTTTTTACGTAATTCTAAGAGGATTTAAAAAAAAAAAGGATATTGAATAATACTAAATTGAAACTTATTCTTCTAAAGAATAAGTGTTGTAATGTTTTAGTTATACTGAGATGAGACATTTTGCTTAGAGAGATCAATTTAATTTTGTTACCAGAGATTTACTTTGTCTTTAAGTTGTACATAATTTTTTAGATTTTTATAACATCTCTAAATTTCAACTGGCTAAAAATTAGATGTTTTTTTTATTGAAATTATAATTAATCTCTCATAACACATTGCCTTCAAACAACCCTGAAATAAAAGATTTAAAGGATTTAATTTGGGATCAATGATTGTGAAATGGAATCACAAAAAATTGACTGAAAACTATTTATTTTTTGCAATTACATTTATTGTAATATAATTTTAAACTGGTTACAAAATCACATTGTAATAACTGTAAAATTCGGTATATAATGTGCACTTTTAACACCAAAAGTAAGATCGAAATTTACGGGTGTGCTCATGTGCTTACACCAGGTATAAAAACGAGAGCTTTAAAAATAAGAAAAGTTGAATATAGGAAAAATTTGACTTTTACATGGATCGAAATACTGTATATTTAAAAGAAATGACATTTTTTATGAACCTAAAGGGTAGTAGTTTTAGAAAAACACTATTTTTTTTCTGAAGAAAGTTTGGAATATTACATAGAACAAATAATAAACATATGCTGGTACATTTCAGGTTTCTTTGTATAAAAAGGAGTGCACGTTATATGGCGAAAATACCTAAAAATTAAAAATTGCAGTTTGAAAGTATAGGTGCATGTTATACGGCAGTGTGCATTATATACCGGATTATATGGTACTTAGAAATTTAATTTGCAAAAATTAAAATATTTCCCAATTTTATAAATTAATATCAAGCCCTTTATAGTTAATTTTTATATTAGTTGACTGTGTTAGTTTTTATAAATTAATATATAGATTAAAAAAAGATAAGAAAGAGTTCCAGAATTGAAGAATATATTTAAGAATGTTACCATGCATGATAACATAAAAGAATTGTCTGTTTTCTGTGTTTTCATAGTTTTTTAAAAACCTAATGCAAGTTTTTATTAATTGTATTAATTTTACAGCTTATGTTCTTTAGAAATCTTTTAATTGGGAACATTTACAATTGCTTCTATCTTTTGATATAAAGGCTTGTATGATTCAGGAAAAAAGTTTTACGTTTAGCTCTTTTAAATTTTTTATGTAGATTTTATCACCTATGTTTTAATTTTGCGATTCATTTTTTGCATCTACTTGTGTTTACTTTTTAATCAACCAATTGTTAATAGGTAATAACTTTTAGTTAATAAAAAATATTTCTTTTGTGAATTTTTTGAGCAAAATGAAACCTTTTACTAGTCATTTCACTATTACTTTTGCTCTTGGCTCTTTTCTATATTGAAAAGAATCCTGTTTTTTTTAAATTTTTTTAAAGAAACAGTTTTGATACTGAAAATGCTATACAATGTTTAGCTTGCATATTTAATTCTGTCTTAGTAAATATTTATTTTTTTATCAATCTCCCATTATAAGCATGAAATATTTAGCTATGAGAAAATACATTGCCTATACATTTTTATGTTCATAAATTGGTATTTATTTTGTGTAATATTTAATTATTTCATCTAAAAGATGTTTATTGCAGTTGTACCGTAATTTCGCGCGTATAGTCCGCGGACTATCTGTGTTTAAAATGCGAATTTTTGAAGCTGCGGACTATCCACCAGTGCGGATAATACGCTGGTTGTTCACGGTTAAAATCATTGAAATTTAAAAAACACGCTGTCGTGAACTGCCGATGATCGGGATTTATAAAAGCCGGGATTGTTAGTGAAAGCGAGGAAATCACTGACAGTGAAGATAGTGATGCTGAAAATGAACTTTCGGGCACTCTTCCCGAAAATATATTAGAACTGTTTAATTCTGATACCGATGAATCGGACTTAGAAGGTTTTCGTTAATGTAGTAGAATGTGTGATTAATTAATATATGATTAATTAGTAAGCACTGTTTTTTATTTGTATTTAGCGTTTTATTTCTGAAGGTATTAGTAAGGAAGTACTTTTTTTCTATTTATACTTAGTTCTTTGTTTCTAAAATACATTAACATTGCCGTATTAAAATAACGTAATTTCGGACGTATAGTCCGCGGACTATCCGGTGGTGCGGACTATCTGACGATTTTTGAAATTTTTTTTATATAAAATCGTGTCTGCGGACTATACGATGGTGCGGACTATACGTGCGAAATTACGGTATATGAAACAATATTGATATGAGGCACACAAATTCATGTTTGTAATTATTTATATGAAATATTTTCATGGCTGTTACTTAACTCAGTTTTTATTTTAGGATAATTTTTCAGGGAAACTTACACAATGTATATTTTTCCATTTTAGTTTTGTTTATTATTAAATAGCTAATAAAAAAAGTTCTGAATTATTTCATTCTCTTAATTTTATTATCTTAGAGTTATAAAAGTGCAAAAGGGGAAAAATTTACTATAAGTTGAATACGATTATTTAGGGAAAGTAAGGAATAAAATTAAAAAAACAACAACTAGAGAATATTTGTTATTATGCATAAAAGGAAAAAGAATTTTGCTTTGTAATAATTTATGCATTTGTATTTTCATGTATTGATAATAACTGTAATGTGTGACAGGACCATAAATGACAGAGATGCACTTGAATCATTCTGTTGACATATTTTTTAAACATTGTTATGATTTTTAGCATTCATGTTTTGCTAGTTTTCATCCTGTTCTTTGCTGAGTATGATGCAAAGGTTATGTTAATAAAGTGCTAAGTGTAATAATTGTTGTTGTTATATTATATGTTCTTTCAAATTTATAACAAGATGTTCACACTGTTTTTTAATTTAATTCCAGATGCGCAAAATGTCAGTATCTGCTATCATTAGAGATGTAGCTAGGCAAGTTTATTATTACACATTTTAAAAAGTATTGATTATTTACTAAGTAAATAATCGTAATAAGTAATATATAATACTTATAGTAAAAGTATTATATATTTGGTTTTTAAAAATTTGGTTTTTCAAAGAAAGTTTTTAAAAATAAAGTTCAATTTTGAGCCTTTTAGAAATTACTATATTAAAACATTTTTGTATATGTGTAAATAAAATATGTGAGAAATTATAAAAGTATAATTTAATAAATTATTGCATTTTTTTCTTTAGGAGAATAAATAAATAAAATTAAATATCAGAATATTTTTCTTGCATAGTAAGAAACTAATTAATTTAACTAAGGAAATAGAACTAATTTAGCATGTGCATATAATTATGTTGTGTTAAAGAAAAATTAACTCATGTTTTGCAATAATAGAATTGTTGTGTATTTCCCTATTTGTTTCTCTCTTAAGCAATTTAGAGGTATTGGATCCTGAAAGTCGTAGTTTACTTTTAAATAAGCTCTTTTGTGTAAACAGCTAGGAGAATATATTTTGAAAAACTATATTAAAGTAATTACTTTACTTAAAACTTTTAATGGTTTTTAAAATTGGATTACCATAATACATAATCTTCATTTCAATTTTTATTCTTAACAGCAGCTTTATTTTTTTTAAAATCAATGTCAAATTTTACTAATTTTAATGTCAAGTTTTACTTATAAATAACTTTTTAAATAATTTTCAAAATCTGTTTGTATTTAATTCTACATCATATAATGTTTTCATAAATTTCAAGTTCTAGTTTACTTTTTGATAAGCTATTTGATATGATTAAGTGTATACTATTTTAAATGAACTTCCTGCGTCAATTAATTAAAGTGTTCAGGATAGGTGTTGTGTGTGTAAAGGGAAAAAGGAAAACTTGAGTAAAATTAATTGATATATTTTCAATAATATTTTAAAAAGAAATAACTTTGAAAGATGTGATTAAAAAAAGAAATGCACCAATAGTTTGAGGATAAAATAATCATTTTAATGCTTGTGTTTGTGCTATTTTCATTATAAAATATCAGATATAGATGAAAATGATTTTTTTTTTATTAAGGTCATTACAAATTATGATCTGGCTCTAGCTTATATGTTGTAGAATCATTTAGCCATGGTTTAACTATTAATAGTGTAACTAAACTTTAGTTATATGCTGAGCATATAAAAATGTTTCCTGATTTTAATTTTAAATGTCAAAGAACTAATAGCCTATAACTTTCAGCAAGAAAAAACAAACCAAAAATTTGTAATGACTTTTCCTAAGTTAGTTTTTTTTATAAAATATAAATATTTTCTTTATGTATTAAATGAATAAGTGAACCTGGCTTTTCCAATGAATGGACTTTGAGGTTTGCTTTTTGTGCTTATTGCATAAAGAGTAATTATATTATCACTTATTTTGATAAAATTTTGATAAATTGTTGGAAGATTTTCATGTAACTTCAAAATTCTGCAAAAAGGGAAACTGACTTATAACAGACCTTTTACAACGAATATTTACATGAAATATTTATTGAATGAGTTACCATTTACAAATTAATTCTACTGACAATTGTCATGTAGTGGGGTGTTGAATTCTATTATGGTCTTGAAATCTCTATATAGTATAGATGAAGGTTTATAGAAATTATATATAGTTATTGATTCATATGCATTTCTTCTAATTTAAATTACAAGTCAATAACAACAATCCTTTGAATAGTTACTTAACAATATTTATGCGTCTAAATAAAATTACCGTAAAATCTGGCGTATAACATGCACCTATACTTTCAAGCTTCCTTTGTTTAATTTTTAGGAATATTCACCGTATAACGTGCACCCCTTTTTTTGAAATGTAATTGTGCAATGCTCTTATGTTGTGAAGTCATTTATTTGAGGTATTATCCCAGGATTTTGAAAAAATATAGTACATCCTTCTATAACTACAACCCTTTAAGTTCATTAGGTATGTCATTTCTTTTAAATAAACAGTATCCCAATCGATCTAAAAGTCTAAAATATTTTTATGTTCTTCTCTTTTATTTTTTATTTTTAAGGCTATCATTTTCATACCAGGGCATGTAATGCTCACCCGTAAATTTCGATCATGTTTTTTGTGTTAAAAGTGCATGTTATATGCCAGATTTTACGGTACTTATTTAAATATTATACACTATAGCAGCACAAATTGTTTTTAAATTTGCATAGAGCAAAACTATTTGACATTAAGAGATTGTCGATGCTTAGCAGTACTGAACAATTTGACACACTGAGTCGAATTTAATGTAGAGATCATAACTAATTCTTCCCATACTGTTTTGTATAAAAATTATTTCAAATGTCTACCGACTTATTTAACATTCATCCCACTCAGAAACTTTTGATCATGAAAATTACTATTATGAATAAAGATTGATTAAACATTTATTGAAGTTCCTAAATAAGTATTGATTATGTAAAATTATGAAATGTAATATTTATATTAACTTCCAATGAATACTTTTTGGTAGTGTTTTTAAAATTGTATTTCCAGAAAGAAATAATAGTGCAAACACCATGTTCTTATAAAGTTTTATTACAAAATTAATATGAAAACTTCTTCGTATAAATCACTCATTTAAGGAGGATAAACTGTACATTTGGTGCGATACACTACAGAACTTTACAAAAATTCTATGCCAACATGACATTTTCTTTCGGTATTCACCAATGATTCAAAAATGTAAAACTGAACCTCATGATTAGGAATAGTTCTTCTGGGAACATTCAGCGAACTTCAACTTTTTCTTGTGTTTCGTAGCAAAAAATTATGCATTTTTTCATGCCAATTAAACATGTGATAGGAGTTAAAAGCAATATTTTAAATATACTCATTAATTATAATATACATATAACATACATAGTACTGATGTGTTTCTTCATTGTAAAATGATATTTATTGAAGTTTTTTGTTTAAAAAATGAAAAGTTTAACTACTTTCTTCTTCTTTATTTTGTATATATTCACATCATTTGCATGGTTTTTGTTTTTTGTTCCTTTAATTTATGGAGACAACACATGATCAGGGAACATTTTAATTTTGCATCAACTATGTAATTTCTTCTTATCTAGAAAGTTTTTAGTATACTTTTTAAGTGTATGAATTCAATTGTCACTGAATATTTTTTGCTAAAAATGTTTTTACTTCTTTTAATGAATAGATTTTTAAGTATATTAAATAAATTTTTATTTATATGTATTCTTAAATAATTATAAACTTTTTTGTAGTATATAGCTTTCATTTTGATTAAATATTGCTTTTCTGCCATGTAAATCATACTTATTGGTAAATTTTTTGAATTTACATGTATTTTTTTTATTGATTGAACTATACATTCAACCAAAAAATGTATCAAAATATTTTGGGTTCTTTTAAAAAAGTTATGCTGAAATGAATTATTCTTTTATAAGTATGCTGTGTACAATATTAAAATTATTTCCTCTTATTAAATATAAGAATCAATATATAAAAAAGGTTTCAATATTTGTAAATTATTTTAAAGATCTGCATTTAAAATTATCAATAATAGTCAATAATTTATCTTAGTATAATATCTTAAGAAATTAATTACATTTTTTAAAAATTTGACTTCCATAAGTATAATGAAACTAAAAACAAATAACCATGTTAAAGAAATCTTAAAAGTACTGAATTTTATTTTTGAATCGTTTTGTCTTTTTAATTATTCTACAGGCCAATTAACAACCGAAATGAACAGAAAAGAAATGATGGCACTTTTCTAAAAGAAAAATATTGACTATTAAATTCACAGTTTGTAAAAATCAATTTGGTTCTCCAGTTTGAAAAGACAGATATTTAGAAATAAGAATACATTATTTTTCTTTTCTTCCCTTAATTTATTATCTTTCACCATTTTATTCCTCCCTTGAGAGCTATTTACTCCCTTTTATATTGTCAGAATTTACCAAATATATATATGTTTTGTTTTGTTTCGCACAACAGGCCAAAATGAAGTATTTTAATGTATTGTAAAGGTAATTAAAACTGTGTTAACTATTTTAACTACAAAATGGTAACTTTAATTAATTGTTCAAAATTAAAAATTTACCATTGTTATTATTTATTTTGCGCTTTTTACTCTTATCACATTTTACCACAGGAAAAGTGAAACAGCCATCAGCAAACAATTGCTCAAGTTGATTTAAATAAACTATATCTTAAGTTCATGAATATAAACTATACAGTACATTAAGTATTTAAATAGCTGGTACCATTGCACTCTATGGATGCTACCACAAGATTTAAGTCTATAACATTAATAAATGCATCATTTCTTGCTGAAATTGCAGTCATGTTAGACCACTACATGAATACTCTGAAAAAATTCAAGTGTTTTGATATTTTGACATCGCATCACTTTTTTTTTTTACCATAGCTATGTTCTATTCAAAGTTTTCGTAGAACTAATTATTGAATTTCATTTTAGTTCAATTCATTCACATTAAATCATTTTCACACAACTAATCAATTTCATCTTGTTTTTCCACTGAACACTCTATGCTTTGAAAAAACTTCCAATAAAATGTGTGAAAAATGAAAATAAATAAACAAAATAACAGTTTTACATATACCTTACAAATTTTGTATTCTATAAGTTAGAAATTCTAGTTTTTTTTTTAAAATTGAAGGAACATTTTATAGTTATGCAATATCTTTTTCAGGGACGTCTTAAGGCATGGGTCAACTGGGCCAGGGCCCATGGCCTCAGCCACAATGAGGGCCTCGTCTCGTTCTCTACTCAACCTTAATAAGATCATGATTCGAATGATTTCAATGGTCAAATGTTGTTTCCTCTTGTACTCTCCAAAAAACTGGGAATTTCAGGCGATATGTCAACTGGCTACATGTGATGACATTCATCCATGTATAGGCCTAGGCCTATTACCATAAACCATCATTAACAATTCAGTCAAAAGGTGGCAGTCGGTCCAGCCAGTTTGTGCGAATGTAAGTTACACACATTTAAAAGTTTTGGGCTATTTATACGAATTTTTGACAACGTATGCTGTGTACTGTCTACTTTTAAGAGTCATAGGTGGGGCCTACATTTGGGAAGGGGCCCAGGGCCTCAAGAAATCTTAAGACGTCCCTGATCTTTTCAGACTGATTTTAAAACTGATGGAGATGGCCCTTTTCAAGTTGTAATTAATTTCTAATTTTTGCCAAGAATTCTTCAACTGACTCAAAGTTTATAAAAATTAAATTATTGCTCATCCAAACATCTTTAATTTTTTTCATGTGTATAAGTTAGAGATATATTTAAAAACACATATTTGTGATATCTAGATGGAATAGTATCTTAACAAAGGTTTCTTTTCTAACTCAAGCAATCTTTTATGGTTACTATTATTTTTTTATAAGTATTTTTCCCTTGTATCATTTTCATTACTTAGAATTATCCCTTAATGAAAAAAATTAGCATGTACCTCAAAATTTCCATTTGTAGAAGAGAAAGATATGCATCCAAGATTAATTAATGTTGGTGTATTTATTCATAGAGCCTGTTATTTATTGCATTCACTGTTTATTAATCTGCAATATAAAAATATTAAAAATCAGTAATCCATTTTGAAGTAATCACCACAAATAAATATTGAAACAGAAAAATTTGTGGGAGTTAAAATAATTGCTAAAGAACTAATAATAAAAACTAATATTAATCCAAATTTGTATATAAAAAATCTGAAAATTTCAATTTATTTCCTTATTAAATAGAAACATTTTTATAAAACATTTTTATAAAAATATGTTGCAAAAATATCAAAACTTAAAAATTCATAAAATAATAGCAGAAGTTGTTCAAAAAGTATTTTAACAATATTTAAAGAAAGTCGTAAATATTACATTTAATTAAAAGTTTCATATATTTTTTTGAGTTTTTATTGATAAAATTTATGTATTAAACAAAAAAAATTGTTAGCATAAAAATTCTAGTCTGTTTTAGAATAATAATAATTTTAAAGTTTGGAGGTTAATATTTGAATGAAAAAGGGGAAAATGTTACAAAATGTATTTTTTCTTTATTTCTTTTAATAATATTTAATTTATTTGTCAGTGCACAGAAAATGAAAGGTATCTGAATCTTGAAGATTATTTCACTCAATATGATGTGAAGATTTTAGTTAAAAAAATAATCAGTAATAATGCAATTAACTTTTGTATGCTGGTTAATTGTAATATGAATGAAATAAGGGCTACATCCATAGGTTTTAATGTCAACCTCATTAATTGGTATTCAGGCCTTCAAATACTTATTTAAGTTCTTATTTTTAAAGTTATAAATTTTGTACGAAATTTTTTTCTCTCTTTTTTTTCCAGACATGATATATTTTGATACCATGACACTGCAATGAATTTCTAGTTCTAGTTGTTCATAATGGCTTGTGTTAAAAGACCTTACTTATCAAGTTTTGGCACTCTGTTATGCAGATTTTAATTTCAGAAAATTCGTAACTATATAATCAAAGCAAGCACAAAAAAGTAAGTAAATTTTTTTTTGATACTTAGTTTCTTCTTTCATAAGACAATTCATTTTCTGTATTTGTCTTTTACAATCTAAGAAATATTATTTGAAATGATGATTATTTCAGTTCAAAACTGCATACTTTCATATATCTATTGAAGATTACTTATAATTTGACTTTTATAAGAAACTAAAATCAGAGTATGAAAAAAATTGCTGGTTCAGAAAGTTAAGACATAACTGCATGAAACTTCTTTCCTTTATCAATTGCTCTTAATAATGAAAATTCCTGTTTGCCTGATACTCTTAAAAATATGCGATTCATTACAGAAAACAAATATTTACTTGGTATTACCAATATAGTAGCAGCATATTACGCTTCCACATCACAGGTCTGAGGTTCTATCATTGACCAACTCAGTCTTTCATCCCTTCAGTGGGTTTATAAATGAGTACCAAGCTTGCTTGGGGACTAAACACTGGGGGTTTTGCTTCAGACTGAACCACGACATCTGATCATACACTTCAGTACCCAATGGTCGCGTTTACTGAGATGGGTACAGTAAGCCCTGGCCCTCATGGGCTATTGGGCCACTGAGTTGAGTATTACCAATATATGATCTTTTTGTAGTTATTAATCACATAAAAATTTATAAATTAAGAGAAACTGAAATATTTTGAAGAAATTTTTGTTTTATGATAAATTTCATTGTCTTTTAAAGAGATCAAAATAACACTGAATTCAAGTATTATGGAATATTAATTTAATTTGATTATATAGGGTTAATAGTACAGACCTGACATTATTTTCAGAGAATTATTTAAGAATAATGCTTATGTGATTGCAGAGAGTTACAAACAAAACACAATAACAGTAAAAACCATTTGTTTTCAAAGTGCATGCCTTTTCCTTTTCTGTTGTTTATTTTTTAAAGACAAATTGAGGGATGAGAACATTCCAATATTCTTGACATAACATGGATAGCCTCAAGTTCTTTGCAAGTGCGAAGAAATTGATTCTTTTTTTAAAAAAATTCATGAATAAAACATAGTATGCCTTAAAAATATTGTTATTAATGTCTAGGAAATTATCATGTAATAATGATTTGGATATATCTGGCTGTGATTAAGTTTACCATTCCAAAAGCTTTTATTTTCCTTTCATAATGTAAGCACAATAGTCTAATTGTTTCTGTCCTTGCAAAAGAAAAAAAATATCTTAATTATTTGTTAATTAAAGTCATTAATGATTATGTTAACAGAAAAAATATTCAGTAGTTTTTAAGTGCAGAGGAGACTGAAAACTTCCAACAATGCTAATTTAATTAACTTGAATTCAATTGACTTTTGAAACTATATCTAGTTGGTATCAAATTGAAACTGAAGTATGTTGCTGGTGTGGTGTGGTATAAAAATGTCATTATTTGTATAAATTTTCTCAATATCATTCAAAACATGGGATTTTAGGATTAGAATTTTAATGATTATATTTTGTTAGAAAAAAGAATGGGAAGTGAAGTGTGTTTGAATTTTGCTACCTTGTCCCGATTCGAAATCTAAAGATGTATGCGCTAGTTTATTAACTTATGGCAGGCAGTCAAAAATGCAGTTAGTGAAAGAATTCTGTGAATATAAAAGAGTTTTTCTTTAAGAAGTGCTTCCAAAACAAAATTTTATATTAGTTACTTTAATAAAGAACATAATTTCATAATCCTGTTTTCAGCATTTAATTAAATATACTGTTGCAATGTAATATGATTTTTTCAACATTGATAATTTCTTGAATAAAACAAAGTAATTTGAATCAATTAAATATTTTTGAATTAGTCATCTCTGAAAGAAACTAGTTTTGAAATTAACTGGTTCTGAGAATTGAGAATAATTTTGAAAAGTTTTAATTGATACTAACTTAAAATTTTGTCTAAAGTAAAAAGCAAAAAGAAAAAAAAAAAAAAAAAGCAATTTATAAAGGAAGTAGTTCATGTTTTTTTTGCTATCTTTTTGAAAATGAGGATATCTAATTATTAGAAAAATCCAACTGTAAAACCACTAGCAGCTTGAAGAAGAAATGTTTCAATTTATATCACGGAATATTAAAATTTGTAGAATTTAGATAAAAAAAATTGTATTCATTATGAATATTAATGGAAAACTAATATCATTGCTATACAGTTGCATGACTTTTGTTTTTAAAATTACCCTAGTTTTGTTTTTGCCATTTTTAAAAATCCTTTCATAGATGGGAATCTAAAACTATTGATACATTCCTAGTGTAAAGGGAATTAATAAAAATCCTTTTAAGTGGTATCCTGAATGATGTGTATTAAAAAGAGTTGTCTTGCATCAGCAATGTTTTATTAAGCAACTAAAATAAATATGCTCTTAACTTATAATTAAAATGTTTTAAGTAATATTCCACTGTAATTTGAAGTGCCTATATTCATGAGATTTTCATTTTCTCCCAAGAAATCCTTGTAGTTATAAATATAAATTGTGTTAGTTTACTTAATATAAAACATACTTAGTTTTTTAGTTTATGTATCAAATCATTTCTATTTTAATCAACCTCCCCCAATTTGATGGTAACAAAAATCTTATGGGAAATTGGTTTCAGAGGGCATTAGTATTTCTGATTCCACTAAAAACCTACAGCAACATTGTGAGGGGTTTTACATATTAAATTTAGATAGTCCTTAAAAAATCCATAATCAGCTCTTTTTGAGCTGTTTATAATCAGATAAAAATTTTAAAATAAGTAACAAAAAGTTTCAAAATAGTTGACAGAAATTCTTGAATTAGTAGTGGCTGCTAAAATTTGTTGTAAAATTTAACATTAACATTATTTTCACCAATTAAAAAAATAAGCAATATTACATATGCATTGAATGAAAAGATTTTTATATATCTTATAACTGAAAACAATATTCCATAATACTTAATTATTTACAAACTCTTCATAAGAAAGTAATTTATCTTTAAAACACCAAATATCATTTAATGATTTGGCATAACAGTCATGATAATCCGAATTACATTAGAAATTTCATGTCAAATTAAAAATCATAAAACTTGCACTAATAATTACACATGTAATTATTTTACTCACTATAGTTGTGGTCTTAAACTCTTCAATACGTTATTTAACACAGAATTTACTCTCAAACTACATTTTCTCCAAGTTCAGTGTTCAAATGCTAATTATTGAGCAGATTGTTTTCCCCAAACATACATCAACTCTTTACACACAACAGGTTTCAACTCTTCAGCATAGTATTTTAATTTTAAAAATAAGAGCATTCAACATTTCTAGAAGGATGGAAAATGCTTCTTAAATTCTTCGTCATTCGCATTTACTTTACTTAAATTCACTTAATCATTCATTTTATCAAACCTTTAATCTATTAACCTTCGATAAAAATCTTATGTAAAATTTGCTTACATTTCAATACTTTATGGCAGTGATATATATCTGGTACATTTGTAGAATATATAATATATTTATAGTTACTCATATATATTAATAATAGTGGAATTTCTTTTATTTAAATTTGCTACACTTTTAAATTTGTTTTTTTTTTTTTAAATATATTGTTCAAAGCAGAGGCAGTTTTGGAAGGGAGGGGAGCATACAGGATGGCTGTAAGCTATAAAATATATTTTTACATAAAAAGAAGCATATTGTGTCTCTTTTAATAATAGTTATTTTTTATCTATTCTATAAGCAAAATAATATGCTTTCTTGATGGTCTAAAAATCTATAGAAACCATTTGAACATGGATATAATACATTGAAGCTTACTATTGTAAACTGTAACTAAAATAATGGTAAAAGGAATATAAACAGTTTTATTTAAAACAACATTCCATGTTGTTTATAGGCATTCTTTTAAGTAAAGAAAAATCATATTTTTGAAAATTGCTAATAAGTTCATATCGTTAAACAATATTTTCTAAAAATACGAGATTTAATAGTAAAGACAGTAAAAAAAAACCTGTTTAAGAAAACTTTTATCTTTCACATATATATTTTCTATTTAAAAACCAGACTTTAATAAAATATAAACTTCGAAGTATGAAGCTCTGTACTGATTGTTTTATAAAGTATTGATATTGAATTTCATTTCTTTTCAAGAAAACAGGCAGAAAATAAATTTTTGATTTTTTTGTTACATTCAGTTGCAACTATCTTTTTTTTGTTCTTTCCTGTTACTTTTATTCATTGTATAGCAGGGTGTAATCATTCTAACTCATGTTCCTTTTATTGACAGGTATTAAGTTAGATTAAAATATTGAATTGACACTTGTGATGAGGTAAACATTATGTTTTGTTTTGAGGCTTTAATTTCTTTAATTTTTATGATATATTCATTTCTTTGATACTTTTTATCATTGTGAAATAATTTTTTTTAAAGTTAAATCTTTGGATAGAGCGTAATGTTAATACACATTTAGGTTCTCTCTTTTAAAGTTATCAGGGAACATTTTGGATTCAGGTCTTTTTGGTTACTTTTTTAGTGGCATTAAATCTTCCCTTCCTATATAGAAGGGAAGAAAAATAAAATACATTCCAAAAGCATGAAATATGTAAGAGATAGAAAGAAGCAAACTCAGGATAAAAAAATTTGGAAAGTTTAATTATAAAATTTGTGTACTTTCAAAAGTGCATACTTGTAAATTAATCAATTTTTAGAAAATAATGTTTTAGTTATATTAAATATATAACTTGTTATAAAAATTATAACATTGTTATACATAGGTTAAATTGATTAAATAATTTTTAATTGAAATTAAATATTTTTTTACAAATTATATACAAAAAAACTGAAAAAAATTCTCATGTAAATGAGTTTTGTAAAATCAGGATAAACAATTCAAGAATTGTATACTTTTAGTAATAATATATTTTCATTAGCAATGAAAGAAGCATTCTAATGCTGCAATGGTGTTTTACCTTTGCCCTAGAAATTGTTTACGAAAATGTAGAACAAATTTGAATAGATTCATATTCTAAAAACTAAAATACTAAAAAGTTGTTGATAAAAATTAGAAAATGTCTTTTCAAGGAATTACAATTAAAAATATTAAATATTGGAATTTTTCTAAAATAATCCCCAAAATATTATTTTAAAATTTCCTATTTTTTTAAATTAAGTATCCGACGTAAGGAAATATATTCTGTAAAACTGTTTATTATATCCACGTACAATGGCTTCATTCATAAAAAAAAAAAAAAAACAAGGAGAGATATTTTACAACATATACGTTTCAATAATTAACATACAACAGTCAGTTCATATAACTGTTTAAACATCATTTTAAAATCTCAAATTATTATATACAATATATATTAAACTTTTTTTTCCATTTGTTTCCTTCAAATCTAACTGCGAACTTCAGAGCACCAAAAATTCAATCTATATTTTCTCTTAATTATTATTTAATTATTCCCTAAAAATTGCTAAATTCAACCACGGTGGTTTTGAAATACGGCCATATTAGTTCATTTCATCCTCACCAGCAGACATTCGGCAATGAACATTTTGATTGAGAAGAACCACTGGTCCACCCTGCTGCGCTCCAAGGCCCTTTTCAAGAACCAGGGCGCACAGAAGTCGATCTGAAGTAGCACCAGTTTTCCGAACACCCTTCAGAGAGAAGAGGGTGTTTCGAATGTAGATCGGAAAATGGCTTCGTTTCTATTGAACACCGGTTGGCATTGGGGTTGGCTAAGGAAGGACCTCTTCTCATAATACCACTTCCATGCGATTCCCTCGCCTATAGATTTTTACCTGGCCGGGTTGGACTTCGGTTAGACCAGCACATTTAAATGCTAAGATGACGTTTTCTTTGCCGAAGTTGGCTTCAAACCTGCGAAGAAGTAACACTCTCAATGCATTGCATTTATATAATTTCAAAAAGATATTAAATTTACTATAGTGAAACATAACTATTTGTGATTAAATTGTGAGTTTAATATTCAGTTTCATAAAAGACGTTCACATTCAAAGGGATGCCTCACTCTACATGGTATGATATAAAAGAATCGAGTTTCGAACTCGAATGTTATCATCATAGTTCAAACTGATAAAATTCTTTAACATTCTTCCAGTGAAACATCTAAATATAAATTATGTATACTATCCTTAAGCAGAAGGCCAAATCAGTGTTTAAATTAAATATTTTTTTTTTGAACGGGATAATAAAGAGGAATATGTTAAGGTACAACAAAAAAAAAAAGAAAAAAGAAGGAATCTACTTCAAGTCAGCATTTTCGTGTTTTTTTTTTACTTTTTTTCAATGCTTACATTCACTATGCTTGATATCTATGAATTAGCTGACCTATAGTTTCAAGATGGTGTGTATGTCTTGTACAAGTACACCCTTAGATATTTCCATAAGAAGCAATTGATGTTTGGTGTCTATGCGTGTGTGTGCCGATGCTTTATGTAAAAAAGTAAGCTTTCTTTCAGACTTTTTTTCCATTTTTATGAAAGAATGTTTTAGTATGTACTATAATACAACTTAAAGCTAGTCTCACAGTTTTTGAATTACCTGTAGAACTCTAGTGAATTAGATGGTAGCATCAAGCACACCTCCATATTTCTATGTGTTACTTTATACATCAATGATTAAGGAAGTCATAAAAATGAAAGAGACACTAATGCATATCTTGACTTCAAGTAGCACTAGTCAACTTAAGTAAAATACACACAGTCCTTCTCATAGGACTACTAACAGGAAGCGATAAACAAATTAATTGCACCATATGAATTTATGAAGTCTATCTTCAAAAGTTCTCTAAACAGACTGCATATCAATAAGAAAGCATCTTGCACAACATCATTGTAAGTTCATTTGCTTACCTGTTGATACTTATGATGATAATTTGGATTCTTAAAGTGGCAACAATGATGCCCATTAAAGCTTGGGTAATACAAGATAATTGCCTTCGACTATCTCTTGACTAGAATTTTAAAAAAGCATTAGAGTCAACATCATTTTTGGGAAAGGGGTAGATATAAAATGTGTTAACTCATTTTGTATGATCATTGTAGTTATTAATATCACACTTAATCTAAATGACCTTTAATAATAAAATTATGAATGTATTATCAACATTTTTAAGTGAGAATGTTTTGAATTTTCCTCATGCTTTTACAAAATGCTTTGTTATGTTGGTATGTCATTTTTTTAAAAAGGAAGCAGCTGGTCACATATATGCTGTTTCCCTTTCAGGCATTTATCTGGTGAAAGACTACATGTGCTGCTTACTCTGTGGCTATGTTGACCTCAGGAGGTTTCCCAGTGGCATTTTGGATGACTAGAAATAGTTTGGTCACGATCTCTATCACATGACCCGTCTCGAAGAGGAAGTCGCCCTTCTTCCGTGTTGCCTCAGACTGCAAAAGAATGGGAGCATTTTAATATCATAACAGTATGGGTAAAAATTTATAATCAGTTCTGTATATAAAGTATCAATCCTTTTCATTATTGTGATAAATTACATTACCATGTATAAGTCAAAATTTTTTGAAAATATTTTGAACTGAAAGTAGGGTGGTCAGCTTATATATGGATCCATTAATCTTGGAAAAAGATTTAAAAAAAAGCAGTTTCTCTTCATTTTCCCTTATCCATGCACAAGTGATATTAATCTTTTAACTTTTTGGGTTTCAATGCGGAATTTTTGTTTTAAAAGTAGAAAAACCTACATTGATCCTTCAGTTATTGTCAAAATACGAATTTCTGAATAGAAATTGTAAAATTCACGTTTACTCATTAGATATATTAATGCATCTGATCATCATGCAGCAAGTTTTGCCTCGAGACCATAAAATATAGGTCAGCAATCATGTTTTGTACACGAATTTCTACCCCCTTCCCCCCAAAAAATGAATGATGTAGATAATGTGGTAATTTTAGATAGGATTATCAGAAATAAAACTATTGTCGTTAGCATTTAACTTTACTTACAATTCTTCTTACATATGTGTTTGGGTAAATTTTTGAAGAAAAACACACCCTCGGCTTTCATATGGTTAATTGTTTCAACTGTTTACTCTAATGTTCATAATCCTGTTCAAGCCTTAAAAAAGTTTGGCTGTTGTAAATCAATTTGAAAAATGTTCTAAAAATTATTTATTTTTATAACTTAAAAACAATGATTAATGCTTATAATGTGTAATTAAAAAAATGTTAATTATAAAATCCTGCGATTTGTTATATTAAATTATGACTTTTAAAACAATATAAATGAATAATTCAAACAAAAAAAATCAATTTTACTGAGGTCAGTTTCATTTTTTTATAACTTGTACTCACTGATCGAACGTGGAAGACGGCCAGATCATCCATAAAAGGACTGAGTGATATCCGGAAGATGTCCGTGGCTGGAATCCGGTACTTTATCTGTAGTGTCCGTTGGTCCATCACCAACATGGCGCTCGTGCTCACTACGAACAGAGTTTGGAGGCACTGTGGCAAAAATGAAAGCTCTCTGAATTAGTTATGTTTGGTACAGTATATATTTGAGTTATTTATGTCTAGAAGTTTAATCTGACTTACAAATGACTAATGCTGTAATAGCATTTTCCAATCCTGACTTGGAGCTTAAGGTTAAGCTTTAGCCCGTTCAGGACCATGATCACATGTGATCACGCGTTTCTCCCTCCAAGGCCCATGGAATCATATATGTAATTGCACTTTTCCTTCTCTGAGGTCCATGATCACACCGGTGTGATCAGAGTTTGGAACGTTTTTATATTAATTTTTACAAGGCATTAGGTGGAGGTTAAAGTCTATTTTTTTTCGAATAATGTTTCACAAAACTTTGAACTTTGATGCGGGCTTTCGGCTCAGAGTTTTTTTAATTAGATCCAGAATATTTATGAATATAAACAATTGCACATGTTTAGATTTTTCGAGAAAATCAGGCATATAAGGGTTTGAGATTTATTGCGCTCTAGATTTCTGTTTATATTTTGACTAAGTTGGAAAAAGGAGGAAAGCTTATTAGTTTATTGGGCATTAGACATTCATAATAATAGTTTCAGTATTTATTTTATTTGTGGTTCATATTGACATCAACAATTTTAATACTCATGATAAGAGATGTTGTGAGACGATGCTACAATATACATTGCTGGCCATTAAAATTGCAACACCATGTAGGTAAGCAAAATAAAAGATATTTATTGTATGTAAACAGTATGGCATGAAGACAAAATGATTAAATTAGCAAGCCGTTTGGAGGCTTACAGAGTTACAAATTAGTAAAAACAGCTGCTAACCCGGGCAGCTAAAATGGAGGAGGAATGAACTAGACTTGGATGACAGAAATGGGTAATTCATTCTATGCTGCTTCTGGTCTAGGCCACACCATCAACTGGAGAGGAGAGGCCAGTCTCTCAGCAATCCAAAACCAGACGTCTTGTTTTCAATGTGTGACAGATCTGGATACTGTGCAGGCCAGAGCAACACTTGAATACCCTGTGTATAGAGGAATGCCAGAATTTGATATGCAACATGTAGTCTTGTATTATCTTGTTGAAAGATGATTTGTCAGGGCACAACCACTGGACGCAAGATGTTAGAAATGTACTGATCTGCAATCAAATTATTGTCAGTCCGAATGAGAGATGTGCATGTTGTATAGTAAATGGCTCCCCAAACCATCACCCAAGGGCTCTTATGATAATATTAAATGCAAGCAGGCGACAAGTGGTCTACTCAGAGCTTCCAGACACATATATGGGCATCAGAATACTGCACACAGAAACGGGTCTCATCTAAAAAGACATTCACTCCTGTAACCAGTTTTGTCTTTTGGGGGACCAAAGTTGTCATCTCTCTCCCTGCTGACAGTTTACCTTGCTGTAAACTTCGTTGCTCTGTATCAGTAGATACTAGACATGCTGCAAACCAGCCCATTTCCTTACCACTGGATCATGATATGGTTGTATATTTTTACAGGGGCCAACCTCACAATATCTCTGTCCTCTCAATCATTAGTCATGGTAGAGTGAGGAGATCCTGTATGCTGTTCAGTATGACCCTCAGAAACCCATTGATTCCATGTTCGCATTACAGTGGTTGGATTTCAACCAGTGTGATGGGCAATATCACGGAATGATAGGCTACAATCCTGCCTCTATTTTATTCCAACACTGATTGGTAAGAATTTCTTCTTATTCGAGGCATAACACAATATTCTGCCCAAACTCTGACCTTACAAAGTGCTTTCCCAATGAGAAATCCACTGCATAATTTTTCTGTATGGTCTAAATGCATTGAAATACTAATCATTTGCTTATCTTAACCTCTTCTGCCTTTTATGTATTTTTGACATTCGTCAGATCATTCCTTCCTGGTTGCAATTTTAATGGCCAGCATTGTATATAAATCGAAGTGCCAGAAATTTAGTTCAGGCTCGTGTATCACCATAGCACTATATGGTTAGCAGCATGTATGCAAGATAATAAGTTGCTAGAAAAGTTGTTAGTTTGTTTTTTGCAGCTACAATTACAAGCTGTACATGGATTGGTAATCCACTTCATTGTGCCATTTCTATGTACTCGAGGGGAAGCAGAGTATTACTAAGCAGATGTACTAATTTTTTTTCACTTATGTATATATTGCTTTGAAATTATTCTTTGATAGAGAAAAATTTAACTGATACAGGATATTATTATTCAATTTCTATTTATCAAAAATATGTTTCTTAAAAAAAGTTTAACGTATGATGGGAATAATTAAAAAGTAAGCACGAACCTTTCCGCTCGCCCGAGCGATCTTGTTGATGATGTCTGCAAAGACGACGTACTGGTCGCCTGTCTCGGCGGCGATTTTCTTCCACTTGACGTTGTGGCGAAGACGGACGTAGTCACCGCGGAACGGATGGGACACACTGTAAGTACACAATGATCTTCACTTGTTACATTTATTTTAGTTTTAAGTTTATTTTGGCGAGAGGACATGCATAATGATCCATTAAGTTGAACCTTGTTTTTCTTACATTTAAAAATACAATAAAAGTTCCATAATGATTTTTAGACTTTTATAAGATGATTGTTCCAAAAGTAAGTTTCGTCATTTTTGATTTATGATGAGAGAGTAGCAGTAGAAAATCGTGCCTGAGGTAATTTGTGTATAAATCTCGATGGCAGACAGACGGGCTGACAACCTGATCGCCAATGGAAGTGTGTGCTTTTATCGGGTATAAATGGGCTCATGGGACTAGTGTATCTATTGTCCATAAACACCTACAGAATGTGTATGGTGAAGAGATGATCAAATGGTTGTTCACTGGTGTTGAAATGGGTCTCCCTCTGGATCCCAATGAGAAGGAATCATCCAAGTTCACCAGTGAAGAAAAATTCCTTACAAGACAGTACTGAGATGGAGAAGACTGTGCAACAATTCTTTATTCACAGTTCACCAAGTTTTACCAGAGTGGTTTTCATGTGTAAAAAATAATGAAACTTATACACTTTTGGAATATTTCTTGCAATTGTGACAACTTTAGCCATTTTGCTCTGTCAATTTAATTAATTTCAACTTTTCCACACATTTTTTTCTGAGTATTGTATCATGAAGGACACAGGTCCCCCTTCCCAGTTATTTGACATTGATTACTTTTTGCAGACATATTTTAAATGTGTATTCTGAAATTCAATAAGTCTCATAAAGCATTCTCATTGTTATGTGGGAGGAAAATAAACCTCATTAAGTGGCTCATAATGTAAGTGGCATAATTGTTAAGCGTGATATTTTAATACATTGAGTTAAAATATTAACAACATATATAGTATACTTAGGGATTACTTTACAAAGCTAAAGACAAGTCAAATTACATTTTTGTTAGATTGCTGCAACCATATGAATAATTAACAATTAATTCAGATCAATTGTGAAGGACAGCTGATCAGGGAAAAAAGTATTCTTTAGGGAAATTAATTTGATTTTTAATAAACAGTCAAATAATGGATGTGATTTTAACATGTAAATAAAAAGAAACTAGACTGAGTAAGCAGTGTTAATGTTCTAAAGGGAAAAATTACTAACTACATTTACAGAATTTCTTGTCTACTAAAACAGTTAAAAATTTTGAATTATTATTATTATTTTAGATAAGGCATAAAATTTTTACTCTGAAAACTAGAAAATAGCATTGATTAAAGTAACTAGGTACATATTGTTACAAATTTTGTGTAATACGTTAATCTGTTGCATTTATTTTATGTTAAAGATATAATATTCACAAGCAATACATTATAATGGCAATTCAAAGGAAACCGGGTAAAGTGTTGGTGATAGAGTCGACTTGGCATCCCTATGGATGTTCCTGGAGAAATCTACTAATATCACAATCTATGACATAAGCAGATTTTTTGAAAAAAATCCGCTTGACTATAAATAGGGAGTTGCTTACCGAAACTGAGCTGGCGATCTGACAAGAGAAGCGATTGAGATCTGAACAAGGAGGGCTCAATTGCATTGCATGTCCTGCCAACTGTATTGAGTACGATTTCACTAGTCTATTGAATAGTACTACAGGTCGTACCTATAGCTCTTTTCAGAACTTAAAGGAAAGGTTGACAACTATTTAGACTAGGTGTCTTCGTACAGCCTCTTCGATCCATATTTTCTCTTTTTTCCACACACCGTTTCCAACCATGACTGGAATGCAGACTATCTCCCAGTGATTAGCTTCAAGTGACACAAGCTGACATCAGGAAGTTCACCTTAATTTTGTGAGGGAACAAAACACACTATCAAGTATCTCCCTTTCATTCTACATGGTTGATGATGACCCAAAGACGAGAGAACTGATACAAGGATTGACCTATTTCCAAGAACGACTTGAATACTTGGTAAGTGAGTTTAGCACTCTCCCATCCTGTCCTACTCATATCAAACCCAATTAAACGTAAAGAAAGTGTGCAGATGGTTACATCTCACCTCCTAGTAGAAAAGTTTCTAAAATTAGTTATGTGATTGAGAAACTTAAATTTGAATTGCATCTAAAAAATTAATTTAATAAACTTAAAGCCACAGAATTAGCAGGAACATCCACTACAATCAATAGAAATGCTCCTAAACCACTACTAAGTCATCCTACCGCCTATCATGTCAAAAATCTCCTTAACTTACTGACAACAATTGAAAACACTCATGGATGCCATCCCCAGTAAATTATCAGGAGATTACACAAAATTGTTCACTGACAACTCAAAAATTTACAGGCAATTGACCCACATACTAGCATTGAAGACATTAATAACGAACTTAAAGAACTAGGATTCACTATTGAAAGAGTATCACAACTCATTGGTAGAGAGTGTTTGTTAAAGCTACGATGACAAAGGGGTAACCCAATAACTGAGAACTGTCACGTTACACATTTACCGCCCCTGTTGGTCTACTTTCAGTAAAAATATAAATAGCATCAGACTGTCTGACTTCTCTGGTATCAATAACCCAACTGTGCTGGAAAGTAAAATTGTTCACACAACCGCTATTCACTCCATCCACCAACAAGCCACTAAACCAGTGTTTCTCAACCTTTTTTTATTATTCCCCTATAAGCCTTTTAAAGATTCTTTTGTCTCCCTATTTTTTTCATATACAGTAGAATGTCGTTTATCCGAATCAATTGGGATCGGACACCGTTTGGATACGCGAAACCCGAATGCGATCCATGCAGTATATGATACTGGGCACTATAGTAAAATAGGTGCAAAATGTCGCAATTTTACCTTAATTGTGGAAAATATTCACTTATTTTTCGCTGTACCATTGTACACCTTTGTTTTTTCAATGCAAGGTCTCTGATCTTCTTCAGCAGCAGTAGTTGAGTAGGACAGCACTCTGATTGCTGTTCGTACCACTCCATAGCTGTCTCTAACATAGAAAACACATCAGCATTTGCTATTTTCGTTGTTGTTGTTGTCCTCGTCTTCATCCGTTTCTTCTTGAACGGAAGTCACAATCTCATCATCATTTAGCATTTGAAATCTCCAATCTTCTGCATCGCATGCAATCCAGGTTTCTACATCAACAAAACTCAACAAAAGAGCACGTATACACCCCCTCACTTGGAAATAAACTGACAATATTCCATGCAGATGTTTACCAAATCACACACAGCTGAAATCCCCCAAATATCCCTCACCTTGGGTTTTCCCGTCACTTTTGGCCTCACAGGAAACAACTGTTGAGCATTACACTGTTTGAAAACGTATCCGGACTTTGGTTCAGATATTTGATGCTCCGGATAATAAACGACGTTCAACTGTACACATATATAAATGAATAAGGTTTTAGGAATTATCACAGAAAGTAAATTTTCAAAACTTATAGAAAGAATATTTTATCGTCACATGGACAGATATTTATTACTTTTATTACAATTTGTCTCATATTACACAAACTAGCCCAAAATATTTTTTTATAATTGGCTGTATTACTAATAAATAGATAATTAACACTCTAAAGGAATCCTTTTTCGAATTGCCCCCTTAAGAATCAAACTGCCCCATGTTGAGAAACACTGCTCTAAGCCAATAGTAAACAAGTAGCACACTTGCACCCCGAAACACATCCAAGATCTTCTTTACCACAAAAATAAAGTTAAAAGAAAGTATAACACACACTAAATCCCATGTCCTAAGCTGTTTACTACAAATTACAAGAACATACCAATAAAAGAACTTAAAAAATATTCACAACAATCCTGGAAAAATAAACTAGAAGCACTTAGCACACACACTTGCCACAATGGTATCTGGCAGTGTCAAAAATTCTTTCTCAAGAAATGTTCCAATATTCTTTTTCTAACTAGTTCTTCTGTGATGACCAGAAAGCGAATCTTCTTGCTCTTTAAGGGTTAGACCCTTAAAAATAATTTCTTCAAAAATAAAAGACCTGACAACAACAACTACCCCATTGATAAGGAAATCACTAACACATTAGAAAATTTTTTCTCCCTCTTAAAAAGCATATCCAGAATTTGGCAGGGAAAATTTTTGGTAACCCGTCAAACACCAATAATTATTGTTAGATATTAGTTTTTAGTATATTTAATAGATGGCGCCATATGTACAAAAAACCCTTGTTTATATTATGTAAACTTGTAGGAAGACGCCATTCCGATGTAGTACGTGAAGCATCACGTAACCTCTGCTACTGGAAATAAATACTATCTTAAATGCTTACTGTGGTCCTGCACACTATATTATAATTATCACATTATAAATCTGGTAAATTGCAATCCAAATGCAACTTAAAGACCCAGAAGAATTCTTTTGGATTCATATACCCCTCTTAATATGATTAATTTTCTTCATTCATCAAGTGATGAATGAAATTTCTAATTTTTAAATATCTCCTTTTTTATATTTCATATACTTTAATTTCATAAGCTGCTTCTACAAAGGAAACCCTGCCAATAGAGGGCTTACTCACATATTACTATTGACCAATCCCGTTCCAGTCTGTCATCAACTTACTTGAACTTTTTCACCCATCTCTTGGATGCCTTACAAAGCAGTCCCTTTCGCCATGCCCATTGCCTCCATCCTCTCAACCAATCCGGAGACACCCTCTCCTATTTAGAGTCATCCACAACCAGGCCATGTCACACTATCTAGATATGGGATGCAAGAATGCTTCATGTTACATTTTCAAAAGACGTCCAGTTTCTCTAAACTGAGCTGTATTGATTTGACCATGAAGAATCGACCAGTGATTAGTTATTACTTCGGCTGTTGAGTAGGAGGGGAGTGCTTGTAAATAATCTTTAACATACTTGCATTTTAAACACTGATAGTTGTGTCCAAACGCTGTAGAAAGTGTGAAGACCTGAGATTTATTCTGCAAAAATTGCTGCTGTATCCTGTATTTTAAGGATTGTTTTTTGGCAATAAATTTCCAACGCTCCTGAAGAACTGTCTTGCTCTTTGCGACTTATTGCATTAAATCCACAAACCCTGATCTACGTAACAATATTATTTCACAAGGATAATCAAACAGCAAAAACCAAGAAGAGGGAAAAGGGGTTATATAAAAGGAATTGTTTGCTTTACATCTTGTATTCTTTTGTAAGTTAAATTAACAGATGCAGTTTATTATTTAAAAAAAAATAATAAACAGCTTCTCTTTCAGGTAAAGATTTAAAGAAAATACATACAGAAAAAGTTGCCATTCACCTTTTAGGATAGGATGATTTTCTGTCTTTGAATATCATGCTTGCTGTAACTTTTTCTCTCATTCTGTTGCGCGCTGTCTGATCGAACCGAAGTCGATATTTGTGACACTAAAGGAAAGAAAAAGATTCACAAAACATTATGGTATGAAGCTTTGTTTTAATCTGATGCAAAAAATATCGTTAGCAGCATTTAAATATCACATGTTACAAGTGACATAACAGAAAATATTAGGGCTCCCTGGGCTTCCCTGCAACATGTGTGTGGGTGTGTGTATGTTACGCTATTGTATGTTACATCCAATCACGATTGATTTTCCAAATGTATGAGAGAGAGAGAGATCAGGGAATCTTTGAAGACGGCATTATTAAAAATTTATAGAGGTGCGTTTAAATGCTGATACAAAGCGTACATAAGTAAGATATAACTTATTATAATATTAGCATTTCTATAGCTAAAAAAAGAATGGCAGATAGTGAATGTTGGATGTATTGAAACAGGGCAGTCTGTCAAACATTCTACATTTTTCTTTGGTCCTCATCATTTAGAAATTTCTGCATTCTGTGGAAGGCAATTACAAATAAATCAAATAATTGCCTGAAGATCTGTGGTTCCTAGTTGACTAAGGATTGCCACATCATTTGTTGATGTATATATTGATGTGATTGGTAATAGCGGTTTTCTTGGTTATCTATCTTTGGTAGAAGGCTTCACTTGGTTTGGTGTAAACACTATATGTGAAAGGGGCTGTACCGTTTAATGGAGTTTGGGGGTTCAAGTAGCTCACAGATTTCTAATTAAGTTCCTTTAAAAACACACACACAATTTTCTTTAAAAAACTAGAAAATATTTCTGTATAAACTACTGAGACCATTAATTTTTAATGCCTTTATCCTGGACACCCTGTAAATATATATAACAGGATTGCTTAAAATGTGTCTCGTGACACCTGCTTATGTCTTTTGGATTTAAAACATGTAGCTTGTACATCTTTATATTTATCAAATAATTTACTGTGTGAGGATTGGAGTATTTTATCTAAAATGACATATAGCTTTTGTAATCTTTTTGTCAAGTTTTTAAAGGCTATTTCTAAGATACAACTCTCTGTCACAAAATGACATTTTTCTAAATCTGCTTTTGTGCAGGAGCATTAATAGATGGTGCTACCAGCTAACTAAACATCCAGAATTTCCCAAAATTTAACTAATACTGAGTAAAAATACAGTTTATTGGTGATTTAAATGAGTTTATTGACAATTTATACTGCTGCTTTCTTTTAAAACAAGAAAATACATCACAAATTTAAAATATTTTTTTGACCTAAAGGGTATTTCAATTAGCTTAGTTTTCACCAAAAAGTATGAAAATAATTATATGACTTCTTGACCACAACACTCAAAACATTGCAGTTGCTCTTAATAGTTATTTTATCTCATACTTTTTTAGGTGATTCAAACTAATAGAAACAAACTTTAGATATGTTTTTAAGTAATATGAAAAAAAATGTGTCTTTTCTAAAATAATATGCTGTTAAGTTTTACTTTTATGCTTTGTCTATTTGTAGGTCTAAAATGGAAATTCCAGATATAACATTTTTTAATCCATCAATCTTGGCAGGTACAGTTTTGATTATTTTTATAATCTGTTTTTTGTCATTGACTCAGCATGAGAAACATAAGGCTTGCTTACCCTCCACTTGTGATATAGCTTTCTAAGGTAGTAACTGGTTTCCTGTAGGCATCTAGGGGACGAGGGCCACTCTCGACACAGAGGTGACTCAGAAGGCAGGTGCCTGGACAGCCACAGAAGGTATCTTCGTCTCTGTAGGGGCACAAAGTTCCAAAAGAAGTACAACACATAGAAACAACCACATCTCTGCAGCACACACTAATGTGAACAATGTAAACAACTCTTTGGCAGATAAAAGACCAATCTCTGATCGTTAATATAAATGTGTACTGCAAACGAGCAGGTTCTTACCTATTCCTATTTAGCCCAAATAGTTCTAAATGCTTATACATGCTGATTTCATATTTGTTTTAAAACAACCTAGGCAAGTGTGAAAAAAGAAAATGACATGTAAAAATAAAGATGAGAAGAAAATTTTTTTTGAATATTGTGAAGGGTGTAAAACTCATTTAAAAATAATAAACTAAGCTTGTTCTTTTAACAGCCAAAGGGTTGACACACGATAACTCAATATTCTATTGTTTATTTGCTTGTGTAGTTTTATCTAAACATGCTTATATAGAAGTTTCAATGCATTTTTAAAATGACATATGTTAAAATTTTGAAGTAATAAAAACTGTATTCATTCGTAATAGCTGACTCTAGCATGAAATGAGCAATTATTTTAAATGCATTTAAAAAAGAAATCAAATATGCAAAAAATTCAGGATTAAAAGAGAAGAATCATTTAAATAAATGTTAAAGGCTCAAAGTATATTAAATTATATATTACTTAAACTAAATGCACAGTCCTTTTTTTGTGATAAAGGAAATAAATGCATTAATACATGCAAATATTTAAATTTTTGGATGTAAATTTATTGTATAAAAGAAAAAGTTGTAATATATTAGTAAAACAAATCTATATGAAATAATGTTTTAATAAAATGCTTGATTATGATGCATAGAAACACAAGTTCTTTCTTACGGTTTATATGCATACATGCTAAATATAAGATAATTAAAAAAAAAATGGCATTTTGAAAGCATGTTTTTTCTCCTTCTTAAATCTAAGATAAATCCTTATCATAGGAACATTAAGATTTCATGCTACCCAATTATAAGTGTTTTAAGTACATTTCAGAATTCAATTTTCATTTCATAAATAACGTAATAGTTATACAAGACTGATACATAACTAAAGAAATAAATATTGGAAAAAATTTTCTGTTGTAAAAATCTCATTCTCTAGCAGGAAGAAAATATGCATCTAATTCTACTATGAGAGAGCAAATATGAAGGCAAAATATCTAAGACACAGTAAGTTTTAAAAAAGTCTCGTACATTTATAGTAATCATGCACAAAAAGTCAATGAACTACTTAGGCTGGAGAGTGAATGTTTATCTGTCATCCAAACAACAAAGGACAAAAATAAGAATAAAAAAATTAAATTTTTCATACATTTTCAAAAGTAAAAAAATAAAGTTCATGTAATGTCAAGAACTGGCACAGATTAATTTTTTTCGAAAAAAAATATTGATTCATTTGTTAGCACAAGTGTTTAATTTTGAGGAAAATAATTTAGTTATATATTCTGTTAAATGAAAACTATATTCCTTTGGGGAAATATGTTGCATTACGACTTATCAAATTAGTATGCGTAATAAGATTAAAGTGAGTAAAGGGGAAATTATGTACTTGTTTTTCAAAGCGTAAGTTTTCAAAGATCCTTTTGTCGAAGAACTTCAAGAACAAAAATAACAGCATCTCAAAAAACATTTTTCCTCATCCCTTTTCATATGAAATTTAGTCATTTAAGAAAATTTAAGACAATGGTGCGTCTTTCAACGATAACCCGAATACGAACTTTACGCAGTTTGGGAAAGGCGAAAGATTACTGAAACAAGTGTAGGAATATCTTTAATTTAAACAAATTTCAGAGTTATCATGGGTATCTTATGTATGTTTTTAATACTATAACGGATAGTTTTGCTTATATCTTATGCTAAATATCGTGAATTAAGGTAGAATTTTTTTGAAGATTATCGGGTATTTTTCAATCACCTGAATTGAATACCGGATTAGAGAATCAATGGTTATGAATGGTTTTCTGTACATGTATATGTGCCAGTTCTGGACAACTGTACATCCAGCTGCAAGAATGAAGTGTGCAATCAAATAAATATTATTCGAAGATAGATTAAGAAGTTAGATAAAAAGAAGTGGTTCGTTATTGGGGTGTAGGATCTCACCTTCCAGCCTAGGTAGGCGGCCCAGATGACGTAGAAGGCCCAGAGTGTGGTAGGTCCGCTCCGAGACAGGCATGAACTTCCGCCTTCTTCAACTTCCACGGAAAACTTGGGTCAAGACAGTAAAACAAACACCACATTGCACTTTGAAGCCAGTTACAAGCACTCCTCACATACTAATAAACATGTCCGCGTGCGATGCTTAGACACTTGATTGCACGCGACGGGGCAGAGTAGCTTTTTACATTTTTTGGAGGCTTGCTTCTCACTCTTTTTACCAATAGAAAGATTACTTATTAGTCTCAATGCAGAGCCCATTCTGACTTCGAAGGCTATCAAACACAAGAACCATTAATGATGGTGTTATAGACTTTGATGCTTTGCAGTACAGTTTTCAAATACGAACATCCTTAGGAGCGTTTCAGATAGAAAAGCTCTAAATAAATCAAAATGTACAGTACACACACATGTATACACGAGATATGCGTTTTACGAAGTATTTGAGCATTTGGGACAGAAAATTAAAAGTATGTTTATTCACTGTCAATAAATTTTGGAGCCTCTGTGAGTGTCAACCATACTGGCCATCGTCCTGAACGTACTTTCCACCCACCTACAATCGTATATTCTTCCATTCCGGAAGCACCTGTTCAGATGACGGTTCAACTCATCCTACAGTGCGACCAACAATAGTGTAAAGTCCGAACTTTGGACTTGTCAATTCAATCACTGAATCAAATTGTCATCATGATAGATCTTAATACATGACTGCTGGTGTTGCCCTAAAAGCAACAACAGTTCATGGTGTAGGAAACACTTGATCAATCCAAAATGGGACAATAGATTTCCGCTTTGAACTTGCCATATATTGTGACCAAGATTTCTGAGCCATACCGAAAGAAATACTTCTACAATGTAACATGCCCTCCTCTGAACTTCACTATTAGCACAGAAGGGTGATGTGTGTTTATTCTCCGTTTACCAGTTAAAGTCACGTGCAATCAGTGTGTAAGCATTGCCATCACTTTCGAACCAATCCTTTCAAATCCATGCAGTACAGCAACTATTTTGTTGTAAAGGTGGAAATACTGTAGCTACTAACTAAGCACATGCAACTATAAATACAAGATATGGGGAGTCAGTGAGATATTATGGAAGATTTAATAAATATGCACATGTAAAAGTTTATTTTTTAAATTCTTGTATAAAATTTGCATTATTATCTATTTGAAACAACAATGTTAACTAAAAAAGAAAATGTACTACAAACATTTTTGAAAAAATATTAAGCTAATAGTCTATATAATATTTCGTTTATTCTACCGATATAGAGATTTTTATCTTATATGAATATACCTTATGAATCTAACTTTTTCACTCAGCTTAAGATAAATATGCCTCTGTTATGTTTTTATTCAAAATATTTTAAATATACTGATTGTTCTTTTGTAAAATAAATTATGTAACTTTGATATAGTATGATATTTATGAGTAATCTCAATATTGAATTTTCTTTTTTTAATAAAAAAGATACACATTTACACAAAACATTATTTAAAATTTTGTTTCATAAAGTTTTTGAAGCAACTAAATGCATACGTAATGTTAATAAAAGGTTTGATTCAGCAACAAAAAATTATAGAGAAAGAACTTGCTAAAAACAAGTATTAATTGTTACAAAATCAGTTTATGGATTGAACACTTATATCAAAATTTCTAATCAAAGCAATAAATTTAATATTGCTTACGAATTTAAAATTGCTGATGAACGTTATACTAAAAAAAAAGAGATAAGAACTAACTTGATATTTTATTTTAAAGGGTAAACGAGTTTCAATGAAGTGCCTCATATGCATACAACAAATATGCAGGTAGGCTACTTAAATGTCAACTTCTGAATACTTTGAACGATTTTATTATACTGAATGCACTGAAGATGGAGAATAACCAGAACAATCAAAATTGATAATTTCCAGTTAAGCTCCATGCATGCAAGGGAATAATAATAATATTGATGAAATTCATACAATTTGCGAAGAATCTTTCTATATATATCATCTGTAACAGTTGAATGATTGATGAAAATGGTTAAACAAAAAGTGACGGGATTTTATTTGTTCCATTATGAAACGTCACTTCTCATTCGTCAGTTCATAGCAAATAATGTTTCTCCTGTCTAATTTCATCATACTCTGCTTATTTAGCCTACTTTGCTTTCAAGTATCATTTGATGGGCTAAAATGTCGCTTTTAATTTCAAGAAGATTCAAGTTATTGCGATATATTATCTAAATATTCAGACAAAGTTCTCGATATAATTCCAGCAGTGGATAAATATTGCTTAAATAAACCATAACAAAGGCAATAGGATTTTATAAAATTATTAAGGAGTTGAATCCTTATTAGGTACGTTTTCCGTTTCACCGGAGCAGGTAATTAAGTGGCCAAAATGATACAACCGGCGCCAAAAGGGAATATTTTCGCTGGTTAACTTTTATCACCACATTTTCAAAAAAAAAAGTCGTATTTTCTTATCAATAACTTCTTTTTCATAATACATCAAAAATGGATGAAAAACCAATGGAAACAGTGTTGTGTGCTGTCGCCAATAACGCCAACTTGCAAGATTTGCGCTGGCGAAACGGAAAAGTACCCCTTATTTTTTACAAAAAATATAGCTTTTACGATCTCTTTCTCAAAAGCCTTTTGATTATATCTTTTATTAAAAATTATTCTCACTTGGTTATTCTCGCGTGTTTCCAAGGTTACATACGCTTTTTCTCACCAGTATGATACGTCAACCTTTATAAATAAAAATAAAGGTTTTGTAAGCGCAATTTAAAAAGAAAATAATAAATTACTGAAACTGCATCTTGTTGCTTATATGTTAACAATGTGAAAATGTACTCTTACATATTAAGTTTAATTTCGGTAGTAAATAATTAATTGATGTATGATTAAATTCTGAATTGTTTAAAAGATTCTATTCAAGTGGGCGTGTTTGAGTAAAAAAATAAACCAATGAGGAGAAAGAAACACAGAATACGTGATAGTGGGAAGAGAAAGAGAGATGCCTACCTTCCATGCCTGATAATTGGTAGCGAGCATTATCTGACTCCTCCTCATCTGCTGGAAGAGCCGTCTGTAAACCCAGCCTCGGAATAACTTCTGGATCAATGTGGCCAAATCGTGCAGACTCTCTTGCCGGTACTTCTCCAGTTCATACAGCTGAGGAAAGGGAACGAAGCATTTTTGTATCGCCATATTTCAGGTTATTTCTATTGAGGTGGTAGGAAAGTAAAGGACAAATTTACGTAGTTTTGTCACCTCGATTAGCAGCCAGTTTTCCCTTAAAAACAGATTTCAAGAGAAAAAAAAAGGTTCCATTTTGTGTGAGTAAAAAGGAAATTTTTTCACTGGCTTTATCACAAATTACCTCAGTAGGAGTTGAAACACTTTGTTTTCACTATTAAGCAACACTCCAAATTTCAAAGCAATGTGTCATGTTGAATTTTATCTTGTCCCAACAGCCTATCCTGATTTTTCTCAGCTCCTTTCAAAAGAGAAAATTTATCCCTAAGATGCATTCATCTTTTCCCCCCAACAAGTTTATTTCCTTGAAATTCAGACTTGGAGCAAGTGACAGTCCTACCCCAAAAGTAAACATATTAATTATTGTCCTCGATACATACAGTTAACTAGTGTTAAATGCAAAATTTGAAATGCCTAGTTATTGGATTGCGGTATAACTAATGAAGAAAAAACATGGTTAGCTCTTCACATTCTCCAAAGGCCTCAGCTTAATTACTAGTGGATCTTCGTACCAACGGATATTGACATTAAACAGAATTCGAATCTTTGTAATAATTCTAATCACAATTATGCTAGCTAATAGAGCAATGAGAACGAGAATAATAATAAAAAAAAAATGTCGGAAGGTGTCCTTACTGTTTTGCTGTGTTTCAAGAAGATCTTTGTCCTGCCGAAACAGTAGTCTGAGTTGTGGACGGGACTGAACCTCAGCAGGTTGGTGACCCCCTCCACGGGCAGACCGGACCACGTAGGCCAAGTGTGGGGGGAGAGCATTTTATAGCGCTGCAGGAATGATTCGTAGTCCTGGCGGTGGGCATAACCGTGCTTCCGCATCCGGGTGTTCTCCATCAACCTACCAAACATTCAGATATCAACTCTCACTTTTATCACATTGATAAGGAGATTGAAAATTCTTGGCTGGACAAAAAAAATAGGATTATTCACAAATATGTTTTATAATACCTTGAAAGACACAAACGTTTTGCCCTTTCATGTTGCCATTTACAAGTGTGTGTAGATTCCATTTGATGTGAATTCTAAACTCTTATTTTAATTGCTTACATTGTAGTTTATCATCACGGTTCTGACTTCGGTTGAGTTGATGTTATTAAATGCCTACCGTGTAGAGGGACTGGGGCATATTACAACAGTCGTCATAAGGTATAGTGGTTAGTGACGCTGACTGCTGTGCCTGGATGCCGTAAAGATCCCGGGGAAGGTATGGATGTTTGTAAATGTATAGTACCCCTGTGTGGCATGGAGGCACTCTAAATATTCGTTGAGCCGCTAGTCCTATCGTTGGTTTATGGAATGAATGAATATTAACGTCACACTACTCGGCTGCTCGAGGGTTGGCGACGGACCTCGTCATTCTGAACAATGGTCAAGTGACGCGGAGGACACCTGAACTGGCACTCCCTCTCCTAATTTTCACACCACACCAACGGGAGGAGGTTTAATGTAAATAGAAGGGGTACCCCTTGACTACCCCAGGGTGTGTTCTCACTCAAAATTAAGGTGGAACCGATATGGTACTCAAAGCTATCGGTAGCGACCGGCTCAAAAATCTTGCTCTTGATGCGATGACTTTCATGGGCCTAGATGTGGCAATGCCGATCAGGTAGCTTTAGCAACAACTTCAGTCATGGCTCAAAATTCTCACTTTGGCATGGCGTGGAAGTTTAAGGAGTGGGGTTCCAGATCTTGTCACTTGACCATCGTTCCAAATGATGAGACCTGTTGGTAGTAGTTCTCGTGTAGTAACGTTAATAAACAATCAGTCGAAGTGATTACGATGCACCGATTTAAGCCCTTTCAACTTGTCATCTGGCAAAGTCAACAATTTGGCGAATTAATTCATTTATATCCAGAATTACAACGAATTTGATAAGATGTAAAAATATATGAAACAAGTTTTTTTGTTTTTTTTTGCACTACTTGTCGCTTACAGGGACCATGAAACCAAACATAAAACAACACACAGAAAGCACTCCAAATTCTGGTTTACATCGATCACTAATATTGGGTGAGAGCAAAAGTTCTAACCGTTTTTACTACCCATAAAGAAGAGAAAATAAACGGAAAATTAGCATTACCTAGGATTGTGAATAATCCCCATTGCTATCTATGACCTCTTGGCATCTTTCTGGTAGAAGATGGCAAGTAAAATTTCGCCGGTTTCGAGTCAAAAAATTCTTGGATGGTAGTTTTCACAGCAACAAGATCATCAAGGATTTTCTGACTGAAGAGACTGTTCAACACACGAAATAGGTGATAGCCAGTTGATGCCAAGTCAGGAGAAAAGGGAGGGAGGTAAAACCTCCCTACCAAAGCTTATTAATTTCTGGCGAGTGATGACAATGTATGTTGTCTGTCGTTATCGTGATGGAGGACAACACTGCAACGATTGATGAAACCTGACCACTTTACTACCAAATTTGAATGCAGCCAGTCTAAATGTAGACAGTAGAAGGCAGCATTGATGGTTTGGTTGAGTCACAGGACTTCCCAGTGAATTATTCTCTGCACATCCCACCACGCACTCAATAACACCTTCTGGGATGTTCAGCTGTTGGGATGAAGTTCAGCTTTCGAAGTCTATGCAGGCAGATCAGAAGGGCGACACACAGTTCTACGACGCTTTACGTTACGGTACACAACCCACTTCTCATCTCCCGTCATAACTCGTGTCAAGAATAGGTCATTTTTGTACCGGGAAACATAGGTCGATTGGCTCATCCTGTTGCTTAGCTGTCAGCTTATGTAGAAACCAACTTTCTTGCAAGACTCAAGTTAACACGAAGTCTCTTGATCAGTGTATATTGAAGGTTTTCACTAGTTCTTACACGGTTGGGTCCTGGTTGTTCCTTATGTCTTGGTCAATATCGTTTTCTCCAACGTGTGATGGCCGTCCATTCCTAGCCTGATCTTGGCAGCTTCTGTCTCCTTCCCTAAATTTACGAAACCGTCGACGACATGTGCTTTCGCGTATTGCATCCCCCCATAAAACTGACAAACATTTGGACATTTTGCGGCTGCCGTACTATTTTTATCGAACTCGTATAACAAACAGTGTCTCACATACTTCTCGCTTTCCGTGTTACACCCTCTGGGATTTTTTTGGAGATGATTAACTGTGTGAGACACAATAAATTTAAATGTTAAGCATCCACAGATTTGATCGGCTGACGATTTCGGTCATTACAACGTGTGGCGTCAATTCGATTGCAAATTTACATATCCAAAAACGGGTAGAACTTTCGCACTCAACCGATGTTATAGATAGGTGGCACTATTTTAAAATATCGTCAATTTGTTATACCGACTAGTTTGAATGTAGTGTCCTTTTCTTTCTTTTATACTGTTAACGTACCGGTTAGGAATCCTGAAAACGAACACGGCATAGAAAAGACACCAAATTCTGGCTTCTGCAGATTGTTAAAGTTTATGAACCCGATTGGTAATTTTACTTGGTACTTATAACCTTCAACTAATTTTCCATCAAATTTTCTGCCAAAAAATGCTGTCATCGTTATTATTATTACGTTCGAACATGTGTGTGAATGTTTCCCACTATTGGCTACATATCGCAGCATTTGGCGACATCTTGTAATTTGACCAAATATGTCGATGGTATAATACGTAAGTATGTTTGTACTGAATATATCCCGTCGGACAATACCGCCAACGTTCGTGTTGGTGATAACTGGGAAAAGCAGTCTCCTACAAATGGTTTATAACCGATTAGAGAGTATCTTTTTTTCCTTTTACTACAAATTTATAAATAATATGTCAACACTTTTTTGTAATATTTCGAATGTGGAATGTTACAAAACATTAGTTTTTTTTAGTAGATTAATTGGAAATTTTGGGATCGTAGTGTATGAAATTGGCACTTACCCAAGATATCTGACTTGGTGCTGAACAAGATCCATTTCAAAAATCATGGGTTGCTTGAGCTCATTTGGCTGGAAGGAAAGAAGACATTTAGACACAATTATACAAAAATCTGTTATAAGCTATACATTGCAAAACAACCATTTTGTATGGAAATTTTGTTTAATATAGGAGGCATAGTCGTTGTAAAGTGCTTCATATGCCAATTAAAACTATTATTTACTCTTTAAAGAGTACATTTTAGAAACACATTTCATTGAAAATTATACAATCATTTTATCATGTGGAAAAATTTTGTCGTTACTCCATGTGTAGCTGAACTCGTCCATGATATTGCTCACTCGCAGAAAATTAACAACTATCAGTGGGTGCTCATATAGATACTGTAATGTGAGATCCAAGCTGTCAAGAATATGTTCTGGAGAGATCTGGCAGGCAGAGCAACTAGTACAGATCGAAAAAATTTGTCTTCAATATGGAAAGATCAATGTTCTGTTCATAAGATATCCACTGAGGAAACGGGTAACAGCAGTTTTGTTCTTCCCTGATACACCGAAGGGGCAGACAACCACCGGGACGTTTTTCCCGATCCCATTGGTGAACAGGAGGAATAGTTGAGTGATTATTACTTCTATAATGGAAATACTGCTCTGCGTAAGTCAGAGAATCTGAGGTTAGAACTGCGCCATGTTTTGCCAGGGCATCAGCAATCTTGTTGCTCGCTATGTTAAAATGCGAAGGAATCCACTGCAAGTGTATCTCGCGAGAAAGTGAAAAATGTTTCAGCTTGTCCATAATGGGTATTATCCTGTGTTATTCCCCACCCTATGCCAATTAGATGGTGGAATGCATTTCGACTATCAGTAAAAATTCAGATGGTACCTTAAGAAATAAAAGTGCCTTATCGAGGATTGTAGAATGCAATCAGAATTTCTCAAATTGATATGAAAGGAATTGTTTTAGTACCTAATATAAGTGCCATTAATAATACAAAACTTTCCATTCCTGCTGCTGTCCGTACAAAGAAGAATAGCGTCGTTTGGTATACTATAATTAATTGATTCAAGGAGCAAGAAAAGTTTTTTAATGTGAAAACAAATATCGACTTTTCCGATATAATTTATTAGCTTGTGACGGGTCTATTCGCGACATTTTTCCTACTAATCCTCTTGGGGAAACTTTGGAGCTAGCATTCATATTAATTCACAGCCTTTCAAGAAGAACCCGTGATATTTAAATTAGTTTGACTATCTAAAGTCTATATATAGGTTTTGTAGACGTAAGAGAGAAGGAGCCGGGGAGCTGTTACGTAAGTGTGAATATTGGAATATTTCATTCACAAACATAGCGCGAGTTAAGGAAGTAATTGCTAAGAGATTAAATTATTAGATTGAGAATTTAAGGTAGCAGAATTAGTTATCGGTTCGTTAGCGCTTGTTCTCCTTATCTAGTTCACGTAGTCGGTTTACTTAGAGTTGGGCATTAAGATAAGATAACGCTTTATATATCACTCCTAGGTTTCCTCTTGTAGTTTCACTTGTGATTGTTTAACTGTGTTTGAAGGATAAATAAAACTAATTGTTATTATGGAAGTTGTTGGTGATGCTTTGTTTCCCCCCACACCTAGAGCTGCGCAGGATGGAATGAGAAGGGTGCCGATTAGACCAACACCCCCACAAACTATTTCTTTTTATTTGCAAGTATGGTTAGTGTTATTTATTTTTTTACTTCTCTTAACTCATGCATTGGTAAGATCTTCGTTCGATACTTGGAGAAATTATATCGTTCATTATAAAAAAAACACGAGCCCCTAAATTTACGGTTGTAAAGAAATTATGAAACTATAAACGAATTTTTTCAAAAAAATGTCCATTTTGTAAAGCTTTGCATTTGTGGTAGTTAAAATAATAATAATAATGTGCGCTGACCTTGATACAGCGCACGTAGAGGGCGTTTCGTCCTTGTATGCTCTTCATTAGCGCACCGAGTGAGATTCGGAATTGGGTGGCGGTGGTAGTGGGTCGCTTGAGGGTCGTCCTCTTGGGATTGCCTGAAACAAATTGAAATTCTTAAAAAACCTTTCGCATTTTTTGTATATACATTCTTTATTATAACATTTTTTTTGTACATAGCGCTAACTTTGGATCCAAACTTCTATCTCATTCTCCGAACTTCCAGATCATGTCATTAAATATAGAATGAAGAGTATAACAACACTCGATAATGCCTAACAAAGAGTAAAATCTTTTAGCGTAAAAGCATAAATATGTGTATTTGATTTGAATTTATGAGTCGTTCTACACCAGGGGTGGGCAGACTTTTCCAGAGTACTCTTCTAATGTTTTTAAGGTGTTACGGTCCACCACTGGCGTAGGTGTGGTTATTCTGTATTAAAATTGTATGTTTTCTATTCTTAACACTTGCTTTCGACATTTATACAACTCTTTTGAAATATCTCAGATTGCTACGCTTACAATAAAAATACCAATTTGTCAAGTCGTAGGCTCGAACAACTGTGAGCTAGAGTGTGGACGTAGGGAGAGTACAGGAGCAGACTTCATTGGCTTCGCTGCCATCGCGGACACAACCCAATCTCGTGAAAGCGTGGGCTCATGTTTTAATAGCCAATTCCATGCTATCACGGGAAAATGGGATTAGCAACATTTTTCTCCCCTTCGATTAGCTTGTGGGGAATAGCACCGTGGTGATCCCTCCCTACGGCGGTGTTAAGCGTTTTCATGCGCTTCCAATGAAGGTACGTCTACACATTTATCAAATGATTTATCATCCTTAAGTAAGCGCAGTGGCATCGATTGTGAAAAGCTGATTCTCCATTCCAGCTGGTGTCGGTGTTCCATAAATATGTTTCTTTTAGCATGCGCGTATTAGGGTCTTAGTAAAGGGGTTCCATCGGTCGATCTCGATCGATTTAACGCCCATCCCTGTTCTAGACGAACCTCATAAATGAAGTTTAAATTTCAGCTAAATGTTAAGAGCTCCATAACTGAAACCCTACTCTTTCTCCTGATTTTAATATTCCGTCGCTTATAGAAAATTATTATTGGTAAAGCAGCGTTTCTCTCTCTCTCTCTCAAACTGTGGAGAGCGCCCCCTAGGGGGGCGTAATTACGAGGGGGGCGCGAGCACACTTTAAAGTCGTAAACGAAAGATTCTTTAAAAAAAAATTATTAATTTACTGAAAGTAAACAAACAAAATACATTCTGACATAATAAAAAATACAATACACACTTACTCTGATATAATAATAATCAGTACTGCACGCAATGTATTTCATAATTAATTTAACAATACTATTGGACCATGTTTAATAATTACCAGTGTGAATCAAAGGGCTTGACATATTTTAAATTATATACAAAAATTAACACTTATCTTGATAATTTGTACGGTTTATAATTAATCCCTTAACTGCAGATAAAAAGTTACGTGATTTGCTCCCTAATGCCACCATTTTTCAAGTAGGCACGCGTATGGGATGTATGGGGGTGATAAATAAGCAAATTCTCTGAAATAATTAAATCCTTCGCAAACACTGTCAAGGTCCTTTCATTGCATTCCAAAGCCTTCGAAACAATTTTATGGATAGCTGTGAGCAGAAAAGATCGTACTTCGGAAAGACGTATATATACGTCCAAGGCAGTGAATGAACAAGACATTTATATACAATATATTATACAAGAGTTCAAAGTCGTATTGTTGCTTTAACACCAAAGTATAGTAGTATTGAATTCAATACATTGTTATTGTTAGGAAGGTGGGCGCGATGAAAATTATACAAGAGTTCAAAGTCGTATTGTTGCTTTAACGCCAAAGTATAGTAGTATTGAATTCAATACATTGTTATTGTTAGGAAGGTGGGAGTGATGAAAATTATGATTTAATATTGGGTCGCAAACATTGAAAGTTTGAAAAGCACTGGGCTATAGTGTATTTATTTCTTTGAAGTAGTCATCTTCACTTTGCAATATCATTTATATAGCGAATATCTTAATGATTGTAAGCATGGTTAAAGAATCAAAAATGTATCTTTTTTTGCATGGAGTTTTTATACGGTTTTTAAAACAACGTACAAAAAGAAGAAAAAAATTACGCACAGCACAGATTTCATACACATCTTTTTTTTAAAATAAATACACTGCCGATATATTGTAATACTGTACAGGATTATTTTATTAACTGCGTAAACATGTTTACTATTGAATAAATGAATACTTAAAAATCACATACTTGTGGGTTTTTTTTTCGCTTGGAAGCATGGCTACAACCCTAGACTGGATACTTTGTATTAAGCCTAATTTTCACGTATCGCGTGCTTAGGACCTATCTTAATATCACGCAATAATTTTTGCGTACACTGATTTTCAAGTGCATTTTGACGAAAGAATCGAGCCTTTCTCTCTACTCAAAATCTACTCGCATAAATAAGTTTCGAAATAAGAACAACGACGAAGACCTACCTTCGGGAAAGAGCGTTTTGAGAAGAGGTTGATCTGTCCGGTACATAGCTTGGGAGAGGTCTCTGTGGAGGATGTCGTTGTTTTTATCAATGAAACCCGTCACTGAGTAAGTCACCTGCACAAAGGAAAACCCAGAGAAAAAAAAAGTATTTTAATTATGCACTATACTTATAAATTCAGTAAAGTATGCATGTGAATCAATATCACAAAGATAAATTAATACGTCTTTGAACAGTAAACTTAAGAGAACGTTGCTTCTTAAAATTTATTCACGTTATTCTAAGAGAGGTGTGAGGCTCCTGACCCCTCCCAAGGTGTTCTTCCTCTAAATTGGGGTGGAACCAAGCTAAAAAAATCGTACTGTCACCAGTATGGTGCTCAAGGCTACGGCCAACGACAGGCGTACATCTAGAAGTCCAACATGTCTCTGGTAACTTTCGGGAAGGACACGACAACAACAACGTTATTCAAAGAACAATTTAAAAAAAATAAGGATTTGTTGTTCTTGTTACTCATGCCACTTGATCGGCATAGGTCAAATCGAGACCTACGAAATTTATCATGGCAAAAGGCTAAGTGACGCCTGTCATTAGTCGTAGTTTTGAGTACCATACAGATGACAGTACGATTTGTTCCATCTCCACCCCAATTTTGAGGGAGGATACTCTGGAGTTTGAATAGTACATGAATTTTGTTTTTGTTTTTGCCATTGAAAAGTCAATATCTTACTCTAATTTCATCTCCTAGTTAAAAAGATTAAACCGTATATTTTGACAGATTAATTCACAATTTCTAGGACAGGAATGTTTTTACACGTGCCTTGCTGAGCCCACTTCCGTAAAATCACGTCGTTTATCTGAATCAATTGGGACCGGACACTGTTCGAATACGTGATTGTTCGGATAACCGAAAACCGAATGCAATCCATGCAATATATGATACTAGACACTATACAAATATTGAAAATCATCACATGCGGGACTTGATTTGGGGAAAATAATTACTTATTTTTCGCTGTACCATTGTACACCCTCGTTTTTTCAATGCAAGGTCTCTGTTTCTCTTCAGCAGCAGTAGTTGAGTAGGGCAGCACTCTGATGGTTGTTCGTACCCCTTCATAGCTGTCTATAACGCAAAAAACGTGTCAGCATTTGCTACTTTCGGTGTTGTTGTCCTCGTCTTCATCCGTTTCATCTTCGAGAGGGTCGGATTCTTCTTGCACGGAAGTCACAATCTCGTCATCATTTAGCATTTGAAATCCACGGTCTTCTGCATCGCTGTGCCATCCTGGTTTCTACATCAACAAAACTCAACAAAAGAGCACGTATACACCTCCTCACTTGGAACCAAACTGACCTAATATTCCGCGCAGATGTTTACCAAATCACACAAATGAAATTCCCCAAATATCCCTCACCTTGGGGTTTCCCATCACTTTTGGCCTCACACGAAATAACTGTTGAGCATTGCACAGTTCGAAAACGTATCCGGACTTTGGTTCGGATATTTGACGCTCCGGATAATAAACGTTCGGATAAACGACGTTCTACTGTACGTAATTTCTAAAAATAACTAAATTTCCCTCTACTTAAACGCAGATTGTATTTTCCCCGATCTGAATGTTTGAAAGGATTACTCTATCTCTTGTTTTTCGGCAGTTATAGCCAGGAACGTCTTAAGACTTCTTGAGGCCTCGGGCCTCTACGTAAAAGTAGGCCCTCCCCACCTCTGGCCTTTAAAGATAGACAGGACATATCCTATGTTGTCAAATACTCGCACAAACAATAACCCAAACAAATAAATATGCATGACTTACAATCGCACAAACCGGCTCAAGAACTGCTGCTTTTTGACTCTGAATGAGTAATGAAGGCTTATGGTGGTAGATCTATTCCTGTATCCAGTAGGCATATCGTCCGAAATTCCCAGTTTTTCGGAGAATACAATCGGAAATAACATTTGACAGTTGAAAAATTATTCGAATTATGATACTATTATAAAAACTGAGACGAGGTCCCCATTGTGTCCGAAGCCCTGGGCCCAGTTGGCTCATGCTTTGATACGTTCCTATTGGGTTGATGCATAATTATCCGGCGTTTTTTCAACAAATCTTATTTAACAAAATCAGTAAAAATATTTGACAAAAACATGTTTAAATGATTATTCGGGAGCGTAGTCACCGTCTACTTCAATTACTGCTTCCCATTTGCTTGGCAGATGGTCAATTCCACTAGCGAAGAAGACACGATTCTTAGAGGCGATCCACGTTTTGACATAGGCCACCAAGTCATCCGATCGTCGAAATCCGATGGCTGACCTCTTCCTGGCTTATCCTCCAAGCTGGTATCGCCTGATTTGAAATGGGCAAACCCCTCCCTACACTGACTTTCCCTGATTGTTCCTTTGCCAAAATGTTCGCTGAGATCGTGAAACGACTGTGCTGCTTTCCATCCTTTCTCGAAGTGGTAGAGCATAATATTGCGAATATGACTATGGTTTTCGACACGCATTTTTCTAAAACAATAGGAAAGATTATTTTTGTACAAAAATAATAAACAAAACGCTACTTTTCACTGACGAAAAGTGCGCTGATATCAACGCCGGATAATTATGCTTCAACCCAATAGTTTTAGCGATATAGAGGTTGCTTAAAATTCTCTCTCCTGATGTTTAAAATAAATTCTTTGTTATGTACTGGGCCATTCCTCTTGCCGCGATTATAATATCTCTATTAACAAAATGAATACATACAGTAGCGCACACAAAATTTTTTCAAGTCCATGGTTGAAAGTCCCCCAACTCGTATCATACCTGAAGACAACACCAATTGATTCTTCTGATTTTGTCGATTTTGCTAACAAAAAACAGTAAACAATAAATTATTGAATTAATAATTAGCATTAATTAATAAAATAAATTGTTAATTACAAGTACTAAATTAAATTTTACGTTATATGCATATATAAAGGATTATCATCAATCGGAAAAAAAACTCAAGGGCTTTGGGGGGGGGGGTGTCTGGACTCCCAGGACACCCTCTTTGTGTGCGCCACTGATACTTTATACATACATATATAAACATTAGACCGGCGATTTTTTAACATTGTAGAATAAAAAACTATTGTCAACAGATTCTAAACAGCAGAAGTGGGGCACATTAGCATAAATGAGTACAGCTTAAGCAAAATGTCAGGTACAACCATGTGTAATGAAGTGGTTAGAAGTATACTCACTGCGCCCGCGTAGTGCCTGACCCTAAAGCTATGGTGGGGTAAGGTGCTGTCCGCTATGAAGTTCCTGCATCCCCGGCTCTCGAAGTAGGGGTTGTCTTTGCATGCCTGCGTCAGCTTGTAGAGAAAGGTCTCATCGCTGACGGGACCAGGCCGAAGGCACTCTTCGTCCAGCAGAGCCAGGATGCCATGGTGGTTCTGCGCGGGGAGAGAGGACAAGTCAAGGTCACTCTTCGACTGCCAAAGAGAGAAAAAAGACGTGTCCGGACACGAGGAGTTACTCTATTGTGATCCATCAGCATGCGATTATCACAATCAGCTTTCACACACACACTCACATGCACACTGCTATTCTAATTTTATACAAGCAAAAACCTTTGTGAAAAGAGAACTCTAAGATAATATTTTTGATACAGTTGATTCACTGAAAAATTCCTCATTATTATAGTAATTACACATTGAGAATTATTGAGATTATTTTCAAATGAAATCTAAAACAAGAAAAGTACACCAAGGTACTGCATTTTGAAGTTGTTGATTTTGTAACCATAATACACGCTTTTCTTTCTCGAATTTAGTTCATCGCTTCGCTTGTCGTAAATACAAAGAAATCAAGGCTGAAGAAATTTAGTAAAGGAAGAATAACATTGCACTGATGTATAGTTCTCTATAATAGTGTTTCTTAACCTTTCTTATAAGTATAATTCTTCGTCACAGCGTCTTATTGTAACGCATCCTTTGTCATGATTATGCGTTCTATGCATTCCGAATACACGGATCCTTTATAAGTAATCACTGGCCTTTTTACTGTGTTAATTGTAAGCCTACTTTAGCAATTAAAATATTTTGAATCCGAGAAAACAAACAATCAAGCTGGAATTATTGTTGATTGAATCAATCCGATATTAAAATCCCAAAGCTGCAATTCAAATATTGAGTTTTTTTTATCACCTACCTACGGTCTGATAAGGCACATATTTAAATATCTTTCCTTTAATATAGTTCTTCGAACAGTAAAAAATTCTGCCTATTTTCGAAATTATCAAACTATTTTTAATTTATTTTGTACACCAAAATAATTATACATAAAAAAAAATAGACATTATAGTTTCTCGACATCTGTATAAAACTTACAGTGGGTATTTTAACGCAAATTGATTTGTTAATACTTGCCACGGACTTAATGAAGTAATTATGGCTACTTTTATCACCATAAAATTAAACTTTATTTCAATTACCGTTTTCATAGAATATACCTTTTTTCCAATCATTTTTGTAGAATTAGTATGCAAGTATTTTTAAAAACAGTTTCACAGGAAACCTGTTAGCTCAAAACCAATTTTTTGTAAGATGGTAGGCGTTTCTTAATTTAAATTTTTCATACCCTCAGAAATATTTGTAGCCCAGTTTGAGAGCTATCATGTCAGTGACAATGGGTATTAATTATGATTAAATGACCAAAACGATACCTGAACTGATATCCAATTCTTAAAGCTTTTGAGCTAGTTTCCAGTTAGATTCGCTGAGTATTCCATTCGGCAATCGTAAATATAGTCAGGGAATTCATGTGACGTCAGAAAAGAATAGCATACTCTGTTTTAAACATTAGTAAATATAAGCTATTTCTGCAATTACCTGTTGATCTTGGCAGGAGTCTTTATTTAATTCACCGACCTACCAATCCGCAGTTACGCCGCGCACGCTAAAGACGACTGGGAAGAAAAGGAATCCCAATTCGAGCCTCGTTCTGTAAGTCGCAAACTACAAAGAACAGGAGTAAAAGCCCTTAACGACTGGCCCGAATAGAGATTCCTTTCGTTCTAGTCGTCTAAGATATGCACGGCGTAGCTTCGGATCGGTTGGTCGGTGTTTCGAATAAACACCCCAGTCAAGGTAAACAACTTGTCGCCGAACCTTTCTTTGTTGTTTGCGATTTGTTAATAGATTTCACATTTAATTCCATTCATTGTGCTTGGACTATGAAAGTGGTCACTGCAACCGAGATTGATTGCTTTTGTACAGGATATGGATCACTTACTTTTGACGTTGAAAGAAAACTGCATTATGTATTGTTCAATAAGTATTTCAAAATTAATTTTGCACTCACCACAGGGTTATAGCAGTACTACGAAGAGGGATTTGAAGTTATTCATTTTTTATTCTTGTCAAATCAAAATTTAAAATGTTAATAGAATTAATTAACAAAAATAAGATTGAAAATTTTTACCTTTTCAATGAGATCACATATGACAGCATTGTTGAAATAATCTATGTGCTCCCACTGAATACCCTAGAAACAAAAATATATGTAAAATTATTTATATTTTTGGAAAGAATTAAAAATTTTACGAAGATATAATACGAAGAAAAATTATGAGGATATAATAAGAAGAAAATTTTACGAATTTAAAAGATATTTCGAAGTTTAATATCAAGAATTATCGTACGTTAAAAATATACTAATATCCAGATGGCTTAGGAAATATACAAATAAACAATGTGTTCGTCTAGGAAATTAATGTTCAAGTGATATTCTCAAAGCTTTTATAACTAAATGATCTATTTAAAAAGTTTTCTGTTGCAATTATGGCCCTCATGATAAATATTAAGGGACATGCTTGAAAGAGTAAAATGCCAAAATTAAGTCTCTTTGTTTATGGGACATATATCTTAAAAAATTTGCAATTGAGTTTTGATTTTTTTGTGTTTTAACAAAAGTACTTGATTCATTCTGTACAAATACAAAAGTAATTTTTTTTTGTTCAAAAAACTTTTTTTCTGTTTAATTTAAGCTGAACATAATTTTTGAGATCTCTTAATACATACTTATGTTTAGGTATCATTTTTTAAAAAAGTATCTCTTAAATATGTTAAATATTTTACGCACATTTATGTATCAAAAAATACAGAAAAAAATAGTGAATCTGTTTTTTTAGAAAATTTTTTGCATAGTTTCTTTTAAAAAATTATAAAACTTTGTAATTTTGAAAATTTTTATCCCCCTTCATTTTTCACATATAAATTTTTTAAAGACTGTATACGACTTAGAATAAAAACAATCCGGCTCAATACATGCACAGGTATCCTGTATAGAGGAATATAAAATTTGGAACCATATAGTGCAATAGTTTTTTAAAAAAAAAAATGTACCTAAAGGCAAAAAAAAATATGCTTTGGAGAAAAAGAGTAAAAACTAAAAGTAGCAATGCTTTCACATATTTTTTTATCACAATAATTTTTCTTGCCTATTTTTATATACTTCCTAACGTTACTTTAAATATTCTCAAAAAATACAAATGAACATAATTTTAACAAATATATTTTCATTTAGGTACATACCATTTTTTTTATCAAGCTGACCCGGCCACGCGTTGCTGTGGCTTTGTTTTAATACGTGAATTCAATATTATTCTAAGCTATTCAATGGAGTCAAATTATTCTTCGTTTACAATTTCAGAGGGTTGAAATAAAGTATAAAACAACAATGATTTTAATTTTGCATTTCATTCATCTCCTATTTGAGTATAGTATAATGCATGAATTACTGACGAAGCTGTTAAGTAACAACATATAAAGGTTTAATTTTATAAATGTGGTGAATAACGTTGATTTTTTGCAATTTTTAAAATTATATTTTATCATTTTAAAGTATAACAATATATAATTTTATATAACTAATCGCTAATTAATGCACAATATTTTTCGGTTACCCGTCTTTTGCTAACTCGAATAGATTCCACGGTTTCCACGCACGTGAGTATGTAAAATCTAGTTGCCCCTTCGAGAAACATGGATTTTCTAAGTCCAAGCATTAAATGAATATTGTTTGGTTTTCAGATTCATTTATGGTCGTCGCGAAAACCAAACGAATCGAGAATTGAAGCTTTTTGAGTGGTATTGGAGATTCCGACGGTATAGTGGAATACGTGGCAACAGATTCCGTTGCAATAGAACCGAATTCTCGTTTAAACTATGCAGTCAAAATGTTTGCTTCAAGAAGTTCCTGGTAATTCTTTTCAAACCGTGTACCGTTACATAATCTAGGTAGAATTAAGTTACGCAGAGGATAACCAGGGAACCAATCTTCAACCGAAGATTGTGTGGTGACATTCCTGATACATCTAGAGTATCTAGAGTAACTCGGTTGGATAACTTACGGTTGTGTTTTCATCAACAATAGTGTTGATTGATTTAAAAGGCATTGGATCACCTGGCAACAACTCTGTATATGTGAAAGTATATAATGTATCAATATATAACTCTGTATGTGGAAGTATATAATATATCACAATATCAAAATTTTTTCTGATTAAATAACAGGATTATAGAGGAAATAATTATTTAGATAATTATACATTATGACTGTTAGGAATGACTGTTAATGTCTGTCGGAAATCACCAGACGTAGTACGACAGCAACACTGAATATTTTCTCGTTGACGTTTAAATCTTGTAAAGTTCTATGTAATGCTTTGAGCGAATGTTGATGGGTTATGGTACACTTATCACTGATCATGATTGAGTTCATTTGCAATACTGTAGCCAATCCGCTCTTTTTTCATTTGTACACATTGCATCTTGTATCTTATGGATGTCCAATGGCAGCTTGATATGGAATGTGCAGTTTTTCCATCATCTAACAAAGTGACAACAATGCTCGAAGATGCAATTGCCAATGCAATTTCCTATTGCAATCGCATTTTCACAAAACTGTGCCTGCAAGTTTAATTGCTACAGGGAAGGAAAATCCGGAAACGGAACTCGAACGCAAAGCCATTCGACCTAATTCCAGCAATACCCCAAAAAGTTACGGAAGATTTTAAAATCCGAATCCAGGTTTCGTTCCCCACCCCGAGAAGCACTCGGTGCCCACTTTCAAAGCCTCTACTCCTGTACGTTAAGTCCCTGAAGGGGGACATTAGGGTGGACCGGCATTATCCGGCAAAGTTTTGGGAGTTTCTAAAATCTAATTTCAGATTCTTGTTCCCTGCTCAGAAAAGATAAGGAAAGCATTTCTTACATCTCAAGAACATTAAAGCAAATCCCTGCTGCGGTTCGCGTAAAATACGTTCGTCTGACATTATATGACGTAGTTATGGGATTATCTTGGATAGAGTTCGAATCGGCAGTCCCGAAATACGTGCAAGACCCACTTTTTACGTCTCTACGTCGGCAAGCTAGGCTAGTGCTGCTGTCCGTGAATATTTCGGTCCTCCGGCATTATCTAGCAAAGTTACAGGAATTTCTAAAATTCGATTTCAGACTCTCGGTCACAATCTCAAATAATACCAGAAACGCACTTTCCCCGCACTAAGACTTTAAGTGTAAGCTCCTGCCACGGTTTGCGTAAAAGGCGGTCGTCCTGAATTATCCGGCTCAGTTACAGTAATTTTTCAGATTAAATATCAGATTTGGATTATCCGTTTTGAAATACGCCAGGGACCAAGTTTTCATGACCAAAGTCTTTTTAGAAAAGCCCCTGCCACAATGTTACGGTCGACCGGTATTATCCGGCGAAGTTATGGTTATTTTTGGAAACTGATTCAATAATCAGATTCCACATTCCGAAATACGCTGGGCATTTACTTTTCGTACATTTTAGTTCACAATATTTGTTCCCACAGACACATGAGCTTTGCGACATTTTGCAAGTTTTCCCATTTTTAGGATTCTTCACATTTCCGGCTATAAAAAATTTATGGCGTCACTAATTGAAATAAATACTATCGTATGTTTTAAGTTGGACGAAATGACACACAGTTTGCAAAATTATATCATGACCGGTTGAGTAGATTTGGAGTCCATCGTGGGCAAACAATGTGACACGTAATTTTTATACATAAAGATTTCTAGAATATACAAAATATTTTATATATATGTGTAAAGCAATGAACAAAATATATTTAAATAGTGTTTTGATAAAATAGTTGAGTAATTTGTCTGAAAGGATCATAAAACTTTAAACTTTTGAAAATCTTAATTTTTTCCTTTTTTTTTCTGTTGTAAGACTAATTAAAAAAATTAGACATTAAAAAAATATTATTTTTTTCCTTACTAGTAAATACAAATTAATGTGGTTTACTTTTATTAAGCAAAAGAGGGATTATCTTTTAAAATGTGCCAAAGGAAATGTGCGTGGTCGTTTGTTTACATTTTTATCCATTGTTTCCCCCCCCCCTTTGATATTTTAAGGTTATTTTATCAACGATTATATGAGTGTTTTTCATTTTTAGATTCAGAAAAATATGCAGTAATTTTTAATACTAAAATTGAAAAACCGATTTTTTTAATGTGAATGATGTACTTGTTCCCTTAAGAGACTTTGAAAGCGAAATATTAGGCAAAGCTAGATTCGTAGAACATTCATAGATTCAACATACATTGATCACCAATGTCAAGAATGTGCAGAGAATGTATAATTGTAGACATTACCTCCCACCATGGACAAAGGAGTAATCTACAGTGCTTACTTTTTGCACTTACACACCAGTGAAGTCTGTTAATAGACAAGTAATAATGCGTCATTAACAGAAACAGTGAGCTTAATATAGAAATATGATGGACATGTTTGCGAGGACAGCACTTGTCCTTGGAGTGAATAGGATACAACAGGAGACGACTGACTCGAATGCTGACTACGCGTTATTGGCAGCAGCACCTCTGCTGGGGTCGTGAGCATATCCATTAGACACTGAATAACTGGAAATCTATTTCTTGGTTAGATGAATCACAATTCCAGTTGGTAAGAATTGATGGCACAGTTCAAGTGTGGCGCAGACTTCACGAGGTCATAAACCAAAGTTGTGAATGAGGTATTGTGCAAGTTGGTTGCGACTTTTTAATTTGCATGATCTGTTCTTACATGGAGTGAATCGGGTCTTTTGGTCAAACTAAACCAGTGTAATTGATTAGAAATAATTATTTGGAGACCATTTGTAATCATTCATGAACTTCATGCACCCAACAACTATGGACTTTTCCAGGAGGAAAGTATGCTATACCACAGAGCGGGAATTACAATACAGTAGAACGACGTTTATCCAAACCAATTATGACCGGACACCTTTCGGATACTTGATTTTTGGGATAACCGAATGCGATTCAAGCAGTATATGAAACCAGACACTATACGAATATTGAAAATCATCACATGCTGGAAACGTGCTTGAAGAAAAAGCGAAATATCGCAATTTTACTTTTATAACGGAAAATTATCACGTATTTTTCGCTGTAACATTGTATACCTTCGTTCATTAAATACCAATCAACCAAACCGCCTAATTTCTCGTTAAGTTCCAGAGCTTTTTCGCACAACTGATATCGGATTTGCTCCTTCTTTGTGAAATCCACAAGTAGAATATACGATCAAGAACAACATCGTTTGCTTCTCTCATGGTTTTCCTTCACTTAGCGCCATCTTCTGAGTCAAGTTTTGGAGCAAAATTTAAAACGGTTTCTCGTTTTTTTTATGTCAGAAATTGTTGACTTTCCAACATTAGATAGAGACGCTCCACTTTCTCCCTTCGCGAGATGGTTCAATATTTCAAGTTTTGTCTTTATGTTCAAGACGTCGCGTTTTCTTTTTGAATTCGAAGTCATAACAGATCACAACTCAACAAAAGAGCACGTATACACCCCCTCACTTGGAAACAAACTGATCTAATATTCCACGCAGATGTTTACCAAATCACACATCTGAATTTCCCCAAATATCCCTCACCTAGGGTTGTCTCGTCACTTTTGACCTCACGCGAAATAACTGTTGAGCATTGCACTGTTCGAAAACGTATCCGGACTTTGGTCCGGACATTTGACGCTCCGGATAATAAACGTTCTGATAAACGACGTTCTACTGTAAAACCTGTTTTTGTGCGGTCCTTTTTTATGGGATTTTATTTTTGTGCAATTATTTTTTATGCAGTATATGAATTTCAACTACCTTGGTGCTACTGTAATGTTTTCTATCGATGTACATATATACACTTCAAGATGCTCTGTTCATTGGTTATAAACGTGCTCCCGACGATGCACGTTCAAATTCTTTGTCTCAATGCACTAGTAGCACTCAATTGAAGAACGAAACTTTCATTGACAATGACATTATCACACATTTGGTAGATTATGAAGACGGACAAGTAGAGCCAGATTCTTTGAGAGCGGATAAAATATATGCAGGGATCCAATTTTCCAACAAATATTTTCTTAAAATAGCTTCCAATTTTAAAAGGATTTTGAACTACCAAAAAAAAAAAAAAAAAGGGAAGTTTCGATCATGTCTATCTGGTTATCGTGACGTTCACAAGCAACTGACCAACTGACTGTCGTCACAAAAATTTATTACTTACTTTATGGTGCCAAAAATAAATCAATTGTAATTGTATCTTCAAATGACGAAAGCGATTTTGAACTAATTCATCATAGTGTGATGTACCCGCTTTCTTTTCCCTAATTGCTGGGAAAAAGTGGCCTAAATGGGTGGACAAGAATTCTGACCCCTGTTCCCACGACCATCTCTTAGAGTTCGAGAGTGGACATATCCTCTCTCTCTCAGGCCTGAGTGGATTTCTGTTTCCCACGCATCTCGGACGACAACGTGTCTGGGGAGGAAAGCCCCACATTATGCGCCGGAAAAGATTCCACGCTTTGAGGAGCCGATGGACAATGGATGAAAGGAGAGCCGAAAAATTGGTGAAGACAAACCTAGGCTTTAAAAAGCTAGGCGCGATAATTTTTGCAGGGAGAACCGTTAAAAGCCTCGGACTAGCGAAAGCGAGAAACGAACTGTGTTTGCATCCACGATTGAAGTCGGAAAGTGAAAGCCAAAAGCACTGTGTTGCAGATAAAAACGTGTCGGGCAAAACTTCACGAGATACTCATGATAATGAGTATGCTTTAAATGAGCTGGACTTTACAGTGAAAGATACTTTTAAACGGTGTTCCCGATTGCGGAACAAAATTGTGAAATCATTCAAGTATATCTCGCGTTAATAAATGCATTTTGATAAGCTGATTCAAGGCTACAGTAGGAATATGTGTGGACCATGAGGCGCAGTAAATTATCTATGCGCATTTTTAAAATTTCTCCATGAAAACAATGAGAAATTAAATGTTTTAAAAAATTTTCCACGTATAATTTGATTATTTATTTTGTTTTGAAGTACTTTCTCATAAACTTCATAAATTATTCACATATTTTTTAAGTGTGATACTGTGTGTGATTAAATACTGTACTGAGTTATGTGAAAACTAATACCAAGTAAACTGAAGCCATCCTGATAGGAGGTAAGGAAATAGGTAATCTATCAACCATTTAACTTATTTACACACTAAACATAAATTATCAATGAATAGTTGATTTTGTTTAAAAACAAACAATTTTTGATACACTTCAAAGCTTAACATCATGGACATAAGAAATAACCAGACATTTTCTAGTACTTAAATGGTCGTTTCCTAGTACTTTTATATTACCTAGTACTTAAATGTACGTTGAGATGTCACGATAGTATCAAATTTGAAAATAAAATAAAACCAACCACAAAATCAACGTAACAGTAACCTGATTTAATTTAAAAGCATTTCACTATGAAAAAAATGACAAAATAATTTGACAAAAGAACGCCCAATATTTGGAACAATTTAATGAATTATGAACATAGTATTACCTCCCTGATGTATTCCTCTTGTTCTGCTTTCAGCGTTAGTTCAATTAAAATTTGTTGGAGTTTTTCGTTACAATAATTTATTATGAGCTGCTCGAACGAATTAAACTGAAAAAGAAATATAACAGTTAAGGGATGCACAGAAAACACACACAGCTGTATGTCAATTGAAAATAAACCGCAATCTAGATATATTTCTAGCGATTGTTTGGCTTTGTTTTTTGGGAAGAGTGCCGCTATCCAATAAAAAAAAATATGTGTGTCACTTCAAATTTTTCCAACAAACAAAAAATATGAAAAGGTGGAAAAAAAAGTTACTTATAGGCTTATAATGGGACTTTTACGCAAATAGCACTTTTTTAATGCCAGTCTATAAGTAGTGGAAATTAAAAAAAAAATATAATAAATAAGACAAAAGTACAAGCTTGGGTTTTATTGTTAATACATTTTTTACAAGTACAATCAATTAAGTTAGGTATATATACAGGATGTCCCAAAATGACCGCATAAACTCTGCCAGCTATACGATCCATAGTTTACGAGAAAAATACGAAAAACAGAGTATGACGTCACTTCCGGCGCAAGAAAAAACCCACTTTATTGAACTTATCAACAGCAGTATATGCACAACTTAAGGCAGATGTTCAAAATGTCCACCGTGCATGACGAGGCAGGCTTGAGCACACCGTGGAATGGCTGTCATCACACGTCGCAGCATCGTGGGGCCCACCGAAGTACAAGCAGCATGCAGACGAGCAACTAAGTCCATTTGTGTTGTCACTACGTCTCGATACACCAGTTCCTTGAGATGGCATGTCGGAGTAGTCGCAAGTTAAGGGTGTCGCAGTAGTCACGAACGGAATACATGGCCACCATACGAAGACTACCGGAAAAGGCTGCAAGATGCAGCCTTTTAAATACCAGTTCAACGGCGGCTTAACGTCATTCCACGGCGCACGTATGCATGACGCGACATGCACGACGAATGTTTTAAACATTATCGTCTGGAAAGATATGCAAATATTGTTGTTGATGTGTCCAATAAAGTGTTTTTTCTTGCACCGGAAGTGACGTCATACTTTGTTTTTCGTATTTTTCTCGTAAACTATGGATCGTACAGGAATGCTTCTTTGGGCAGTTTTTATCTACTCCCAACGAGGAATCTAGCTGTGCAGAGTTTATGCAGTCGTTTTGGGACACCCTGCATATAAAATAAAAATGAGTAACTTGAAACCTTTTCATTCTGAATAATTATTAAACAGTCAGTACTTACTTAACACTTTCACCACGAGGGATGAGATAACTCTTCGTCCAGGATCCACGAATAAATCATTATATTGAGAATTGTTATTGAATGGAATTAATTATTATTTTTCAAAGTAAAATAAGCAAGTTTTAAAGGAACCTGTATTTTGTGACTATTTTAGCGCTGCGGATAGCGGCGCAGACTCTTAGCGCAGAGGGTGGGACAAAGGAGCTCCATTGCCACAATGAAAGTCTAAAGTGGCTTTTAAATTTGTAGTTTTTTTTACCAAGTCATCTATATTAAGCTTAGTTCTTAAAGATGCTAACAAAACTGTTTTAAGTGCTTGTCAGCTAGTTTTGAGAGACATTTTGATTTTATGTTCATAATAGAAAAGATTTATTCAGAAACATATGTTGATCCATATCTTGAGGAAGGTGGTGTCCCTGGCTGAAAAGAAAAACGGAAAACCTTCTAGTGTGTCGTGGCGCCATCTACCCGCAAGAAGAGCAAGCAAAGTCATCGGACTCACTTGACGCAATAGAAACAACTCCCACGCTCGCCATAACAACAAATATCTCGTTCGTTTGCCTATCCACCGTCTCACTGGTGGGGGAGTATTGTAGCGGTATCTAAGCAAGCCAGTAACTACCTCCGGACAGGAGTGATCACTTTTGTCTAGTGGTATGTTACTTTCTTACGAACACATAGGTCGCGGGCTCTAATGTTCCACAGGGTGTTTGAAACAACCACATAAAAAAATTTTCAAAGTAATTTTTATTTATCATATTTTCAATTTTTAAAAAATTTTCAGTAAGTTTTCGAGTGCCACAGTCACAGCTACTCCGTGGTACACTGTGGCATGCGTGCCCCGGGTTGGCCAGCCCTGGCTTAGAGAAAAGTTACTGTGATTTATTCTATTGGCACAATAAAAATTCATCAAAAACCCCGGAAAGTAGTTCTTTGCACACATATTTGATGGCAAATAAAAGGCGTTTAGTAACATAAAACAGATTTTAGAAATTCTGAAAAAAAAGCATTGCGTTTTAGCGATCACAAACTGTTTCACAATTGAGAGCTTAATGGTTTGAATCAAAACGGAAATGTGCAAGAACAGAAATGAAATGCTTTTTCTTGTTTAGTAAATATCTTATTCCCGTTAAGATGTTAAAAATATTTAAAAGCTGGAAAAATTCAACGAATATTTTTAAAATAGAAGACCTAGTAAGAAGGCTGTGATGAAAAACACACACACAAAAAGAAAACAGCAAATCGGTTTAAAGTATAGTAGGAAAAGGATTCCAAAAAAGCACACAAACTCACCTCCAGGACTTCAAAACCATAAATGTCTAACATTCCTATACATTTTCTTTTACCTATTCTTTTTGCCTGAAAGAGAGGGAGAGGAGAAATTAAAACTTGAGGTACTTCTCACGTAAAAAATTACTTTATACACATGGAAAAAGCATCAACTTTCCACACACACACACACAGATGCTGTAAAACAATCAAAGACAAGCACCACTTCAGTGAACCGTAAGTTAGTTTGTATCTCATCCCTGACGGAGTGAGTGAGTGAATATCGCACTGTTCAGCTAAACGAGGGCTTTTGGCGACGGACCACGTAATTTTGAACCATGGTCAGGCAACGTTTACGACACCTGGGCTGGAACACCCTCTCCTAAATACCACACCAATTGGAGGACGTTTGAGCTCTCGACAGATTTAACGTGCATCGCTCCCCTAGACGGCGGGTCTTCAGTGGTACTGGGCTCGAACTCATGACACTCTAACCATGATACGATACCTTGGCCACTTGGCTACCCCGGAAGATACCTTGGCTGCCGGAAGGTAATAGCATGTGTTTCATGTGACTGGTCAGTGAAAATGGCTGTGTTAGCATTGGAAAAGGCTTTTTGAGTTCTTCGCGATAGCTATTTTTTCAGATATGTTACTCTCTTTGGTTGATGACACATTTGAAGGACACACAATACTGACAGCTTCAATCTCCAAATAACCACCACACTGGTCGGCCAACATGCGAGATGACCACGACGAAAATCTCCCTTACCGATGGATTGTGGACCAGAGGTTCCTAAACTTTTTTGTTTCATAGACCTTTTGTCATGTTTTTCGGTTTGGGGTAGACCCTAGCTTACGTAATATTTAATTTTTTGCAAATTTATTAAGTTCAATGTGTTTACGACAGCTGATACAAAGCTATTTAATTTAAAAATTTAAAATTTCAACTGTAGTGAAGTTGGGGAACAGTGTATTAAAATTTAAGTGATGCATAAAATAGCTGATTAAAAAACAAATGTTTATAATAATTGGGATAAATCTGGTGCTTGAATAACAAATTTTCAACATTTGTCATCAATTTTGTCAGGTTTAACCCAAAATTTACTCAGTTAGTAATGTCCAGCCGACAACTGCGCTGCAACTCCTCAGTAGGAAAAGCAATTAAAAACCTTTTTAATTCGAGATAAATAAGAGGTAATGTCTCTTTAAAGGCAAAATTGCTGACATCCGTTTCTAAACTTTACTTTAAGATCTCCGTTACTTCCTATTCCAATCAGTTCCTTTTGTAATATGACATTTTTTCCCAATGTGACCATAGGAATGCATTGCCTTCTGTGGTAATTACTAAGTAAATAAGTTTTCAAGCCCAGTTTCAAATTCTGAATAAAGGGAATTTAAATGTTGAACGTTGGTTAAAACGTCATTTCCTGCAGATTGTCAGTGACCAATTGAGAAAATAGGAAAATCCTATATTACTCCTTTAGCTTAATTCTGGCAAGAAAAGCTGAAATGATGGTCCTTATTTTAATAAAATTTATGTTGCCCCATAACTGCAAATTAGCCTCATTAAATTTAGTAAATAAATATGCTAAACAGGTAAAATCTGGTTTCCATTTGGTTAAATTTTCCTTCAAAATTAAAATCACAATCTGGTTTAATGAGAACTGTCATAGACACCCATTTACACCTTATGGACCCCCAAATTATTTTCTTGCTGTCGTGGACCCCTTACAGGTCATCATAGACCCCTGGGGGTCTATATAGACCACTTTGGGAATCACTGGATTGAACGAATCGCAGACAACATAATGCCACTTACTGAGAGGCCACCCAGAAGTCTTGACTTAACAGTTTGTGATTTCTTCCTGTACGCTTCCTGTGATTTCTTCCTGTAGCGCATAAAAGACAGGACAAGATATTCGTTCCTTCCTTTCCTGTTGATATAGTGGAGCTGAAACAGTGCATCACAATTGCTCTCAATGGACCTGATCTTGATAACACGCGTGTGGCCAAAAATGAATTACCCACTCAATGTGCATCATGTGATTAAGGCTTCACACATAAAATATTTGTGACCGTCTCTAACAAAACTTAAAATAATCCCATACTGTTACAATAAAACATACATATCCCATATTGTTAAAATAATCCCATACTGTCTCATACAAAAAATAATCCATGTTACTGTTGTTTCTAATGCCACCTGTCTGACGGTGTCACAACAAGGCCCACGAAATTCAAGGAGAGAGGTGTACGCCTGTCGTTAGCTTTGAGCACCATGCAGGTGACAGTACGATTTAGCACGGTTCCTACACGATAGATACCACCTATCTTCCCCTCCACAATTTAGGCATAGAACTGGTGGGGAGGAAAATATTCTCCAGCCCCCTGCACCCGTGGTTTCTGATGTGCACGCCCACAAGACTTTCGGACCAACAGATTTAACGAGCACGTGCTCCGTGCGTACTCGGAGGGTATTTTGGGCATCGAACCTAGGCCTTTCGGCCTGGAGTCCGATGCTCTAACCACTAGGCTACTCACGGCCATTCTGTTGCTAGTAACGTATAATATCTTAAATTGTTCCTGATTAATAGCGCATTGAAATTGTATACTTCTTTATGAATCACCTTGTATATTAGTGGCCTACACAAGGGGGGGGGAGTCCAGGAGATCCGGACACTTTTCCATCACCCTTGCTTTTTTTACGATTGGTTTCGTTTTCTGTATATAATACGTAATTTCATTAAAATTAATAACAAATACTTAATGAAATTACATACTATACATAATAAATGAAATAAATAAATAATTATTTATTTTATTTATTAATGATCACGAGTTACTCATAGTTGATTTTTTACTGTTTTTTGTTCCCGACAATCGATAAAATCAAAAGAATATGTTTGGTGGCGTACTTGGTTGATATGAGAGAATGGTGGGTTTTCAAGCTCTCCTCTCCCCTGAGAAAGTCATGTGTGTGCACCACTGATATATAACTAAACTAATATAAGCTAACTATATATAACTAATATACATAACCATATGTAACTAACTATATATAACTAATTATATATAACTAATATACATATCCATATTTAACAAACTATACATAACTTATTATATATAACTAATATACATAACCATATATAACTAACTATATATAACTAATTATAATAATAACTAATATACATAACCATGTATAACTAACTATATATAACTAATATACATAACCATATATAACTAACTATATATAACTAATATACATAACCATATATAACTAACTATATATAACTAATATACATAACCATATATAACTAACTATTTTTTACTAATATACATAACCATATATAACTAACTATTTTTTACTAAAAAAAACTGTACTGAAAACACGTTAGGAGATTATGGCTTTTAAAGTTATCTTCCTATATTTTGATGTTTGATTCTCATCTTAAGTGAAGTTGAATAGTTAAATTCACAACTGAGAGTGAATAAACAGACTAATTATAAATGAAGTAGCTATTTTAGTTAGAGAACAATGAAGTGAATAATTTAAATAACTATTCTGGCTTAAATGGATGCTTCCTTATCATATTTCAAAGGTTTTTATAAGAAAAGAGAACACATTTGATCAATAATTAAAACTTGATAAAGTATTTGATTAAAATAATAGAACGGAATTCGAACAAGTTAATTTTGCATCCGTTACAGAATTATTCAATTTAATTTTGAAAGTCGTGAAAAATTACTCGCGTTTTTCATGAAGTCCATGTGAAATGTTTAAAAAAATATAAAAACTAACAGCTTAGGGAACTTGGAATATTTTAAATTAATTTTTGAATCTTTATAAAAAAATGTAGTGTCTAAAAATCTTTATAAAAATCATAGAATTGGAACAAAGACTGGACAAACAACAACAAATGACGCCTGAAGAACAAAAATGGTTAATTGCACTTGAAAGAAAAACGCGTTAATGATTAAGCTATAAAATTCTAACATACTTTTAAAAGCTCTTTTTATTCAATTCTAAGCAATAAGTAAACTCACCCTGATTGTATCGTTGATTTTATTAACCAACCAAGTAAATAAGCGACTGTACAAAGCTTTGCATAAGGCATTTCTTGCGTAGTTGGCCTGGAAAAGAAATTAAAACTTTAAAATACTTAAAATGAAATTGAAAAACAAACAAACAAAACCGTATACATATTCTAAAATATTTGGATTGTAAAATAATATTCACAGAAGTGTTCCAAGATTAACACGTTACTTGAAAGAACAATAATGCACATATGCAAGTTCCAAAAAAAAATAAATAAATAAATAAAATAAACAGATTTTACACGATAAGACTTTCACGCGATGTGTTCTTTCTTCATCAGTAATATAATATTAAATTTTCACATATTAGAAATTATTATAGCACTTGAAAGAAATCTTCATATAATAACCGGACTCCCCATCGGAATAATGAATTTCTTTTCTCACGTTGTCAGAAATTATTAAAACAATATATTTTATTTTCAACCGGAAATTTTTTTTGTGAATAATAGTTCCCAAGTTTATACCACAAGCCCTCGATTGATCGAAACGATCTTTAGGTGAAAAATAATATCTCGAAAATATACAAAAATTAAAAACGTATCAACGTCGATTACTCTTTATAATTATTTTCTCCGATTGAACTAACAGATATAGAATAATTACAAAAGATGCCAGCTTAAGTAACATAACTTTAACCACACAAACAATTATGTTTCAGTAAATAAATGAAACAAACAAATAAATTAAAATTATTGATTTTAAGCAGACAAAATGAGGGATGATCAGAAAACAAGGTTACAAGCCTCGGCATTTGAAAACTATATATTGTGGAGTAATTTTGTTTCCCTAGAATGCTGACAAATGGCTCTACTTGTCATACAGCTGGTTTGCGGGTAGGTAGTGAAAGTTATCAGACGGTTCAGGACGGTTGAAATGGCAAGAACTTAGGAAATTGATCTCGTTTGAAAGTGAGAGCCGTGATTCGTTTTTAATGGGCAAAGAACGCATCCGCTTTTGGCAGTCAAATCGTGCAAGTTTATGGTGAAGAAGTAATGGGAAGACAACATTTAGCTAAATGGTGTCACTCTTTTCAATCAGGCAGACAGGATGTCGAAAACCATTATATGTCAGGGAACGGTCGGCCAAGTTCTTCAATGACAGAAATCAATACGGCAAGAATTGAAGAAATGATTCAAAATGATCGATGGGTCTGAATGAAATCTCGTTAGAGCTGGAACTGTGCTAATATGTGTTGTGAAAACATCCGCCGAGACCTGGCTCAATGAACCTGGTTTCTACCCAGATGGGTTAAACAAGTTGGTTTTGCGTTCTGATAAATGCCTAAATGGACTTGGTGATTATGTCGAAATGTAATAGCGTATGCCTCTTAATTCCTTTTTGTATTTTCTGTCTATTATTGATATATATTTCTTTATTCGACTTGTAACCTTTTTTTCTGATCACCCCTCGAATTATAGAAGAGAACTTTTAACCAAAAACATATTTATATCTAGTGTATAATTTAAATAGTCAATTAAAATTTGGTTCAAAATAAAGAACAGAAATTTAAACAGAGCTAAATATTTTACCATACGGAACAATTTTGGAAATAGTAAAAATATTATTATCACAAATTATTTATTACAAAAAAATTATTTACTAACAAAACTGCAAAAATATTTTTATTGAATATCGAAAGAAAACTTTTCTGATTAAAGTGAAGAAAACAAATCTATATAACATGTAAAAATATTCGGTAAAATTCTATGAACAGAGTGATACATATGCAAATAGCCATAATTACCCACTCTTTAAAATAATTTGAGTTTGCTGCACGGGAAATAGATCGTTTGTTTAGTTAGAATTCTTATCCAATTATTCAATGTTCATAGCTGACGGGGTTAAAAATAGCTGTTTTTTTTTTTTTTTAATTACCTATGATTTGACAACAAAGTAATATTTACCGGATTAATAGGCAATTTTGAAACATTAAGTTAAAGATACTTTTGATTTTGTCTTCTTATCTGTCTCCTTTCTGTGTTTATATCTTCTTTTTCTATATAATACTTTAAGAATCTGCTATCTCAAAAAAATATAGTAACCGATACAAAGCAATATCGATCTGGTAAAATTTATTTACTCCCGATAGATATAATTATTTAAAAATTAATTTTGTCTTTAATGATAAATAATAGATGGCGCCACGTTACCTCCGTCGCAGAGAGATCAGTGACTATCACATCATGTCTCGTCTCGACGGTTCTTTGTGTGAGTGCGGCTTGAAGAACAGAAACTTCCCCTTGAAGCAGTTCACTGACTTCATAAACTTCTGCAAAAAAAAGGAAATAAATAAGAAATGATTATGATACTATTTTATTTGCAATTAATGTGTGGAACATTTCACAACAAAATCGCCGATTCTTCAAAAATATATCGATTTTATCGCGCAAAGAATTTTACAAAAAACGCTTTGTTTAATTCTTTAATGTGTTTTATTTTTAATATATATTTAATTATTAGTATAAAAAATATGAACTATTTTATGAGTACATAAAGATATAAATTTGTTTTATAGAAGGTACTTTGTTCTTCAGTTTAAAGTGATTTCAGTTGTTTCTTTATTTCACCCATTCAAAACAGATTCAACACATAAAAACGTTTTGAATTTTTCGATAGAAATATAGAGTTTTACTACTTAATTAGCATAGAAATGTCTTGGCAGATGTTTTTTATGGAAGAATCAGGCATAATTTCTGTCAATGTATTTCTTTCTTGAGAAAGTAGCAGAAGTAAATAAGCATATCATTAAGAACCTAGAAATCAATTGCGATTTGCGCAATATCGCAAAATGGGACGTTAAATAATTCTCAAAAGCTTACGATAAAGCAGAGTTTAATTTTTCTCTTTGCTCCACGCACATATCTTCTCAGAGATTACGCATTATCAGAATTTGGAAATATTATCATGCAATCTCAGGTTCGTCAAAAAACAAAATCAAACTAAATTTTTGGAAAAAATTATGCAATTCAAAATAAAGATTCATCAAATTTTGCTTGTTTTATAAACGGCTAGCACTTTATTTTAAATGCCATCACTTTCCTACAAACCTTTTTGATTGTATTATAAGCATAGAATTAGAACACAAAGGTTAGAGACAATGGCATAGCTACCAATGGGCCAGAAGGTGCTGAGCACCGGGGCCTTCAAGCTCAGGGGGGGTACCTTGGACCCTGACCACCAAGCAAGCCGAACTTGCGATAATTTCTCCCAAATTTAAGATTTGAATATAAAAGGTTGCAAAAAAAAAACAAAAACATACCTATTATCATGGCAATTTAGTTAAATTTTGAACTTGTAGGGAATTCCCCTAAATTTTTTTCGTTTTTTGTTTAGTTGCAAACTTATTCAAAAGTTAATCATATTTTCAATTTTTTTTCACTTTTTCTATAAACCGTTCACGTGAAAGTTCCATGTAAAATCTTACCATACTTACTATTACATCTTAACCCCCCCCTTTTTTTTTCAATGGGGCTGCGCATTGGTATTTTAAATCTTTGCAGACCTAGTACATTCCTCGGGAGCTGGTATCACTTTTTAGCGCTGCACCATATAGGCGATACGAATTACAGCAAGAAATTTTGACGCCCAGTTTTCTCCACAGAGGGAGGCACCTGAGCTCTTGGCGATGTGAACCAGTACTAGGATTTAATTTTACCGAGAGCATCCAAGCCAAACAGATACTCTAGGGATTTTTTACATGCCGCATAATCATACAACATGACCACTGTCGATTTTCTGCATCATGAAAATCTATCGACTTGGGTCGGGGTCGAACCCGCAACCTTGGGTGCAGAAGGCCAGCGACAAACCAACCACGCCACACAGCCGGCAAAAAACCTATAATAGAACAATTCCTTCTCGGTTTCAATCTATTTTTAATAAAAATATGATTCACAGTAAGCTCATTTCCTGATTCAATATTTCACATTTTTCTGGCATCTGCAATAGACTGGTGTAATTTGTTCCCCCTCCTCTGTTTTTTTGTAGAGGTGTTTTTAAAAAAAATAATTATAACAATATTGTGTGTATGCTATTTTCTTGGTCATGCATATTTTTTGCATCATTTCCGGTCTATCTCGATGGATCATTTTTCAGCTCTAATCCCTCTGGTGGGTGAGTTCAATCCTTTCAAATAGCCAGGGATTCCCCAAAGATGTTTTGTGGCTTAGCATTTCGTTTCTCCTTCCTTTTAACGTCAGGAAGTGAGTGAGTGAGTGATTTTGGGGTTTATTGGCGCAAGAGCCGATTTCGGCTATACTGCGCCAAACATTTGTTTTAATATCTGTGGTCTAGACGGGAAGAGAAAGAAAGAATGAATTGAACGACAAGAAAGAGGGTCGAAAAAAGAAAAGGATCACTAGGGTACCCCGGGGTCGTAAATCCCGTGTTTACCAAAGACAGTAAACCCCTTGGGAAAAGGAAAAGATCACTAGGGTACCTCGGGATTGTGACACCCGTACTCACCTAAAGAAGGTGAGCCCCCTGAGGGGTAACGTCAGGAAGTACTCGAGCACAAACGAAATGTATTGCGTAAATTATGAAACTGAAATTAGAGATGAAAAAAAAAGAAGAAACCCAGTTGTATGTTTAAGTGCAAATAATGCCAAAAAAGAGAAAGTAGTAAACAAAAATTGTGGCTTTGTATATTTAAAATATTCATATATTTTTTCTTAATAAAATCCAACCAAGATAGGGCCCTCATTTTTCGTAGCACCAGGGACTTTGGATACCTAGCTACGCCGCTGGTTAGAGATAAGTTACCTAGGCACGCAATAGTTTAAAGCCAAAAATCGTTCTCTTATTTACAACAGGCTTCGTCTCGGCCTTAACAGGATCATTTAACCACTAACCATAATTTTAAAAATCAAATGTTATTCTAGGACATATTCTCCCCCCCCCCAAAAAAAACAGAGAATTCCGAGAGATATACCAACTGAGGCAAGATAGCATTATTCCGTCACGTCCATTGTCCGCGTCTAGGCCTACCACCGTTACTGATTTAGTCAAAAGGCGACAGTCGGTCGAGGAGGTTCATGCTTAAGTTTATGAGATTGTAAGCAACACGCATTTATTTGTCATGGGTTACAGATTGTAGGAGTATTTGACAACTTATAAACTGTTTTATCGCAGTTGGGGCCTTCTTTCGTATAGGGGCCCAGGGCTTCAAGAAGTCTTAAGGTGGTCCATCTGGAGAAGATGCAAAACGTAATACACTGGCCTCCAAAAGTTAAGAAACAACCGGTTTTTTTACTCCTTATTTGCAAATGAATGACTGTAGAAACACCAAATTTGGCTGACATGTGCACAAAGCAGTAATGTATTGACTGCAAGATAGAGGTTTATATAACAAAAATTGAAAAATGATTTACAACAAAAAAAGGGAATCTCGCTGGAAAAGTCCATTCTTGGAAAAAATAACAATCACAGTTTTATGTGGTAAAATGTCATAGAAACATAACAAAAACGGGTTTTAATAAGGGATATGGTCACCCCTAGCTTGAATGCATTGGCGGCATTGAACTTCCATGCTGTCAATTAAGCTGTCGGTTACCGAAATGGGAAGCGAAGACCAGACACGGAGTAAGCTTTGTTCCAGCTCTCCTAAAGACCTTGAAGGAGGACTTAAAGCAGCAACCTGTCTACCAAGATAGTTCCAAAGGTGCTCTATCGGATTTAAGTCTGGAGATTGAGCTGGCCATTCCATTCGCTCCAAACCAAGACCCTCAAGATATTCCTCAACAATTACAGCTTGGTGAAGTCGTGCATTATCATCCATCAGAATGAAGTCATTGCCAATTGCTCCAAAATACGGGTGGACATATGGATCAAGGATCTCACCCCGATATCTCACATCAGTCAGAGGTCCTCCCTGGAACACATGCAGGTCAGTGTGACCACCGAATGAGACCTTTGCCCAAACCATTATTCTACCAACTCGGTAACTGTGTCTTTTTACAGTGTTGGATTGATGGTATCTGGTGCTTCGTTCCCTCCAGAAGCAGACGTCCTGAATCACTCTACAGTGCGAATCTGGACTCGTTTGTAAAGAGTACAGAAGCCCATCGTTATCTGGTCCAGGAAACATGTTCTCTTGCCCAAGATAAGCGGGCCCTTCTATGCCGTCTGTTGAGGGTACACACACAACTGTTCATTTTGCATAGAGACCTGAATTGCGAAGACGCCTTTGCACCGTACTAGCGGATATTCTTCCCCTTGTTGCTACAGAGTGGTCTGAAACAAGTTGTGGCACAGAAATCCTTCTTCTCCTTCGAACCAAAAGAGCGATAAAACGGTCTCTTGTAGGTGTTGTAGCTCGTGGTCGGCCTGGAACATGTCTTCTGGACACAGATGCTTCGGTTTGATATTGATTCCAGAGACGGTGGACCACACTACGAGACACATTAAGACGCTTAGCAGTATCAGCCTGTGATAACCCCATTTCTATCTATCCGACCACCCTCCACCTTAACGAATAGGGCAAACGGCTTCTCTCAGACATTCTGAGAGCCCACTGCCTATTGTCAACAAATCTGATAACAAAAGTTGCAAATCAATAAAAGTTACACGCTTAATTGCAAAAGCCTGAAAAATGCAGATTTTTCTCCCACTTATATATATCTGTTCTTTCCTACTAAAAAAAAGTGGCAGCTATTTTTTTTTGCATAAATTTGTATAAAGTTAATTTTTATAATATATATAAACTATAAATTTTATTGCTACCGTCATTTTTTTTTACAATGAGCTTCGAAAAACATGTTGTTCCTTAACTTTTGGAGACCAGTGTAGTTTATATGCCTTTTCTAGACCTGTTAAGTTATGCAAAAGTATTTGGGCAAGAGTAAGAGTCGTGTCTTACCGTATTCGTTGACGAGCGAGCAGCTCTCCGTTCCGTCCATGTTGGCACGGGGTAGGAATTGTATGTTCCCTAATTTGAGCACTGAAGAAGTCACCTGAAACGTGGCCAGCGTCTCCTCCGGACTGAAGCCCAGCATGTCGAAAGCCCGCTGCAACACACAGGACAATTATCAATAAGCTCTTAATCTATACATAGAACTAGAAACATTTGGTGGTTTGAGAATGTGATATCTCCATGCATTTTTACTCAACATCTTAAAAAAAAAATGAATGAATTAAAATCAAGGGTGTTAATGAAGTAATATTGATTTGTGTTGACAATGAATTGACCGTTGAATGACTTTGTAATTAAACAGATTTTGGATGAAGGTAAACACTGCAGCATTTGCAATTTTTAACGTTATGTGACAAGAGAAAGAGGCAATTGCAGCATTTGTTTCACACCCAGGGACGTTTTAAGGCAAAGGCTAACTATGATCCGACCTCGGAGATGAATGTTGGGGGTTCGTTTCGTTCTCAACTCGGCCTCAATCTAAATAATTTTAATCGGTAAATATTATTCCCAGACACATTCTCCGAAAAACTGGAAAATGTGAACTAGATGCCAACTGGAAAAGGTGGCAAAACTACATCATGCCGGCCACTACCATACACCATCATTAAGTCGAAAGGAAGCATTCGGTGGTTTGTGTCTAGGTTTTAAGATTGTAAGTCATATACACTTATTTGTTACGAATATTTGGCAACGTAGGTTATATACAATTTAATTAAAAGGATCACAGATATGGCCTATTTTAGCCTAGTTTCCCGAGCCTCAAAAAAACTTTAGATATTACTGGTCTCATTGAATGAATTCTACCGACATCAGACCAATCATAGAAGTACAGCAGTGCTTCGCAAAGTTTCAATATTCACGACCCAGTAGACAATCCTAATTTTCATCGCCCCCCCGCTCATACTATAACAATGTATTGAATTCAATAATAGTATACTTCGACACTAAAACTACTATACGACCTTAACCTCAAGTGCCTAAGACGTATATAAACGTCTCGCCCAGTCAAAGCGTTAATTTTCCCGGATTTATATATACGTCTTTCCGAAGTACGATCTTTTCTTCACACTGCTATTCATAAAATTATACCGAAGGCCTTGGAATGCAACAAAATGACCCTGACAATATGTTGATTCATTTATTTCAGATTATTTGCTTTTTTATCCCTCCAATACATCACATACTCGCACCTACGTGGAAAATGGTTGATATTGGGAAGTGAATCGCGTCACTTTTAATCGGCAGTTAAGGGATCAATTACAAACCGTACAAATTATGAAGATAAGTGTTAATTTTTTGTATATAATTTTATATATGACACCCCCATGGGGCCACTGGTAATTATTAAACTTAATTTTTAACTTAGTATTGTTAAATTAATTATAAAAATACATTGTGTAGCACTAATACATTTATAAGTGTAATATATCAGTGTAAACGTGTATTTTATTTTTTATTATGTCAGAATTTGTTTTGTCGGTTTACTTTCAGTAAATTAATAATTTTTTTAAATAATCTTTTGTTTTTGACTTTTCAATATGCTCACCCCCCCCCCTCGTGGAGTTGTCACGCCTTCCAAAGGGTTTGGAAGCCCCACAGTTTGTGAACGCTCAAGTACAGTCAATTAAGATTTCCTTATCCTTACTGATTAGAATCGGCGACAGCAGGTAGAAGGCCAATAAAGTATATAGCTTGGTCGAGAAATAACAAATTATACATATCTAATTTGTTGGCTTACAAAATTTTACTCAGGTGATTTGGGACTACGAAAAAGTACACCATAGTATTTACGAATAGACATGCCTCCTGAACTATATATTGCAGAGTGTCAACTATTCAGCACATCTTCAGTTTAAGATATGAAGTTTTTTTTTTCAACTTCCATATTTTTCCAACATTTCTGGTTTGTGCTTTTTTCCCCCGGCATTTGGTTCATTCTTTTATAAATAAATGTTTTTATCAAGAAGAGGATTTCCTAATTTTTAGAGACACCAACTTTTATAAGAGTGACCCCATAACGGCAAAAATTTATTGATGCCGTTAAAAAGTATTCTGAATTAATGATTGTTCTTATTTTATATTCCATTGTTTTTCGATCATCCTTAGAAGCATCCATTACATTTACGATAAACGAGTAGAGGTGTTAATGGAGGGTGTAATAATATTCCACACAATTCCAAGGAAAAGGAAATATTCATTCAGGGCAAAAATAACTTGTTTATGAAAGACGTCATTCTTTATTTAATGACATTATTTGCATCAATTTACTGCACGCAAAAAATGAAAAAGAAAAAAAAACCACTTATGTTGTTAGGTTTGGATTGAAATAATTTAATAAAATGACCAAAATAAAAAGTTAAGTAAAAAAAAACTGCAAAATCAAAAAATTTATATTTCAGTTACACATAAAACATGCAAATCAAAAATAAGCTACAGAACAAGTTTAAATTATTATTGCAGACATAAACACTTTAAATCTTCCGTAATCACATTAACTTTGGATTTATTGCGTGCTAAACCAGACGTAATAAATGTCACTAATATGCTAGGAGAAACTCTAGTACAAGGCATAGGAAATGATTCAAAACTTTTAAAGAGAGATAGTTTGTGCTTTTAGTTTTTAATATAATTCGAAAGCGGATTCTCTCTCTTAAAATATATATAAAAACTCAAGACTATGAGATTTCATAATGTAGAAACATATACACTCATGTCCATAAATTAAGGATAATTCAGAATCACACAGAAATTGAACTCTAAAATAAAAATTTCACCTGTAGAATTATCACACACATCTTGAAGAAGAATATGCAAATTACAGGAAACCACCAGAGGGCGCGGATAGTACGTCACAATGACGAGAGTGTAAGAGAGGGGTATATAATGAATGGTGGCAAAGAAGTAAAATTGTTCACAAGCGCTTTAAAAGCCCTTCAGTGCAATAACCGCATAGTTATGGCACAAAGGAAGCATTTGGATGATTTTTTACGTGGTAGAACTATCGGACGACTGGAATGTGGATGTACCCAGCTGGAAGTATCCGAGGAACTTGGAATCGCCCAGAGTGTCATCTCCAGGCTTTGGCAACGATTACAAGATGATGGTAATGTGAGTAGATGTTACAGCACAGGTAGCCCCCAAGTTACAACGCCAAATGAGGACCGGTATTTGGCAGTTACTGCCAAAAGAAACAGACGGAGCACAGCATCAGACCTATCTCGTCAGCTCTCTTCAGCTACCGGTACGACAGTTTCAAGGTAGACCGTGTACAGACGCTTAGGGCACATTGGTCTATGTGCTCGTAGGCCTGTCAGATGTGTTCCCCTTACCGCAACTCACTGCCACCTGCGATTAACCTGGAGTAGAGAGCATGCATTGTGTACACCGCAACAGTGGTCTTGTGTGATGTTTTCCGACGAGTGCAGGTTTAGTTTGCAGTCTGATTATCGCCAGATTTTCATATGGAGAGCGCCAGGTACCCGTTACCACCAAGAGCCACCATTGAACGACACCGTTCCGGTGGTGCAGGATGGCTCGTTTGGGGAGGAATTATTCCTGGTTCCAGAACTGACCTGCATGTTCAGAGTGTAACGATGACAGGCCACATCTATCGGGATGTCATTCTGGAACAACATGTACGTTTGTTTCGGGGCGACATGGGTGCTGAATTTCTGTTTATGGATGACAACGCCCGTCCTCACCGTGCAAACATTGTAGACGAATGCCTTCAATCGGAGGATATCACCCGTATGGATTGGCCAGCATACTCACCGGACTTGAATCCAATAGAGCATGTGTGGGATATGCTTGGCCGACGAATTGCAGCCCGTCAACCCCCTCCCACCTGTCTACCGGAACTTCGGAGGGCATTGCTTGATGGAGTGGTGTAATATTCCCCAAGATCAGATTGATAATTTGATACTCAGCATGCGTAGGCGTTGTAAGGCCTGTATTGCGTCGTCCGGGAGACATAATCCGTATTAACCATCATACTAACCATGTTATACTGTTTTTTGTAAATAGGTTCTTTTTTGAAATTTGCTCCAGGGAGTAAAGATCGCAATTTTTATTAATTATGTCAAACATATATAGCATCTTTTTTGCTCTTTACCTTTTGTTTAATAAATAGACTTTACAAATAAGTCAGATTTGTTTTGCTTCTGTCTCTTTCTTTGCCTGAACTTCATTATCCTTAATTTATGGACATGAGTGTATGTTCCTCTACCAGACAAAACTGATATCTCCTGATACTCTGAAATTGTCGATACATTGATCCCTTTCTTTTGCTTTTAGCTCTTTTAATTGTTAACACACAGATTGTTTTTAATTTGCTTCATATTATTTAAGATTTTTATCTTGATTGTTTGCTACTACCAATAATAAGATTCAAGTCTTAGAAAAATATTTTTGGTACTTGCATACTAGCGTCACCACAGCAAAACTGGCACTACGCGAATCGCGCCATGATATTAAAGCAACCTGTTATATTCTTCAGGGTAAACTAACCCAAACTTCAGCAAAGTTTGACAGTGAAATTTTATGTCGAGGAGGCATAAATATGAAAACAGTTTCATTAAATATATCTTTTATTGTTTAAATAAGTATAAAGTCAATGTGCTCATTACTTTTGCAATCCAAATAATAAGTTGAATGTTAAAAGCATAGTTCACAGAAAAATAACATTACCAGACTTTGGTCAACCGATTCGAACCTTTCCTTCTACTATCTAACATCTAATAGAACTGATCAAACCATCTTAAAAAGGCAAAGCAACAAACCAGTTGCATACGTCTAACATGTCTTCAGTCGAAGAGCTTAATCACTTCTCACATTCCGTCTGAAACCACGATCGTATCTCAACCAACCAAACTCTCCTACTTAATACTTACACGAGCCAAGTATAAAATAGTTACATTTGCATTGCAGTTTTTGCCAACCACAAATCACGAAACTCGCAAAAAGGTCGGGTTCGAATCCGTTTGTTTACTTGAGATCATGGCGCGGGGTTAGAAAAACTTAAGGACACCATAAGAATTTGGATCCTAAAATAAATTTCTGCATGAATCTTTTCCAAATGTCTAACACAACAAAACGTACATCATATGAAAAAAAAGCAATGCCGCAGATTTTGGTAGAAAATGGCGCGGTTCGCTTGGCACCCATTTGGCTGCGTGACGTTAATACGCAAGTACCATATTTGGATTACTTCTGTCCACATTTTCTTTTTGAATAACAAAATTTACTGCTTCATATTAAGTCATACAAACGTTTTTAATTAGATATTTACGTATTATACCATTGATATTCGCCAAAAGCCGTTATCTTTTAAACAGAAGCGAATTACCCCTTCAGTATAAAAAAGTCCACAAATAACTCAACGAAAAACTAAGAATTAAATAACGTATTAGATCGAAATACTCCACTGCATTCTATTCTTTAGGAAATACATCTCAAATTTTAATCATTTTTTATAACACAAATTGGAAGAAAAGTTGTTGTTGTTGCTTATATATGCCACCTGATCGACAGCAACATCAGATCAAGGTCCCCGAAATTCATCGCGGCTAAGGGCTAGAATTTTACGCCTGTCGTTAGCCTAAGCTTTGAGCTCCATGAAAGTGACAGTACGATTTTGCTCGGTACAACACGATAGAGGGCGACACCATTCCGACCCACTGATTTAACGAGCACGTACTCCGTGTGTACTCGGAGAGTATTTGGTGGCATCAGGCATCGAATCCAGGCTTTCCGGTTTGGAATCCGAGGCTCTAACCACTAGGCTACCCACGGCCATGGAAGAAAACTAATGTTATAAATTATAGACAGTGTTATTTTTGAGTATATATGCAAACAAAAAAAATATATTTCCATGCAAGAGCGAACCAGATTGCTGTGTTTGAACATACAAAGGAACGGATTTTCACTATTGGTAGTATATCGTCACATTCGGCAACATTTTTTGGATTACACGAAATTGGACCACGATATGATGAGTCACATAAATTATTGCAGTTAAATATACAAAATGTTACAAAAAACATACATATACTTCTAATACTGAATAAGTTGCTAATTTATAAGTTTTTAAGGTGTGAGTAATGATTCGTTTTTCTCAAGACAAAAAAAATAACTATAAAATAATTACGAACAAAAATAATAGTGCTGATGATAAGACACAATTTACAATTGTTTATACAAAAGGATAACAGAGTGTTGTTGTTGTTACTAATGCCACCTGTCTGACGTAGTCAGATCGAGGCCCACGAAATTCATCATGGCATCGGGCTAGATTGTACGCCTGTCGTTAGCACCATGCAGGTGACAGTACAATTTGGCTTGGTTCCATCCCAATTTTGAGGGAGTACTCCCTGGGAATGGTCAGGGGCCTCCCATCTCTTTACAGCAGCGGACGCCAGACCGGAAGGCCTGGGTTCGATGCCCGATGCCCCCAAATACTCGCCGAGTACAAACGGAAAACGTGCTCGTTAAATCTGTAGATCCGAATGATGTCGCCATCTATCGTGAGCAAAATCGTGCTGTCACCTTCATGGGCTCAAAGGTTAGGCTAATTACAGACGTATCTCCAGCCCGTTGCCATGATGAATTTCGTGGGCCTCGATCTGACTTCGTCATACTGGTTGCATAAGCAACAACACAACAACTAACCAACCTCACAAGAGAACTTGCGGCTCGACGGCTATTTAGAGTACCCCCATACCGCGAAGGGGCACTATACATTTACAAACATCCATGCCTTCTCCGGGATTCGAACCCAGGCCCTACGGAACAGCAGTCCGCAGGGCCTGGATGGACAATCCACAATACTGGATGGACAATAACAGAGTAAAGACGGATGGTATTTTGTAATCAATTAAAACCTAAAATTACTTTAAAATGAAACAAATAACTTAATTTTCTTAATTCAAATTAATAGATTTTTAACAACATGCCTAATTTAGAGAACTGAGGTTTAATCAGAAGTTCAAAATCTGAAAGGAGAGATTTTCCTAATAGAATCAATTCATATATAAATTCATGACCACTGTAAGCCGAATGACCCCTTACCCTCGTTGTGATGAAGGATGACTTGTCGTCCACGTTATTGGCATGCAGACATCGGCTCTCGTGTAAGAACTGGTACTTGTCTGCATTGCGCTGAAGCTTCAGACTTTCTGAAAGAAAAAGCACAGCAAGGCATCAATTCATAATAGAGTCTGCAGTAAGGTCCCGAAGATAATTTCTAAGAAAATCCTTGAATAATTTCTTAAAAATCTAATTTGGACTTTTTTAATGCAAAATTTATTGACGTGTGTTAATGAAGAAAAACACAATTATTAATGATTATTAAGAAGAAATATATACAATTAGTGTTCATCCTCTTTCTATTAATTACAGCTTTCAATAACAAGTCATTTTTGTTTTGTGATAATTTTCTAACAAGTTAAAAAGTACTTTTAATACAAATTTTTTACACTAATTTATTTTACTTTTAATCGAAACTGAAAAAATTACTAAAAAGCATTAGAATATAAGTAATATTAGTACTTACGTGTTGTACCATCAAGAAATTTCGTCAAATCAAAAGACGACGATAATTCAGAAAATGTCGCCAAATGCTGGTATCTTTATTTTTTTGTTCTAACATACACTGGAACAGTTTTTCTACTATTGGCTACATATCGTGGTATTGGTGACGCATTTGAATTTGACAAAATTTATCGACGGTATAATGCGTAAGTATTGCAAAATTATATTCTCCCCTTCATAGGTTAATTCATTTTATATATCAAGCAGAATTAAATATGTTTTTTGGGATTCCCGGAGAAAAAATATCCTTTATCAAAGAATTCATGAATAAATAAACCTCCAGGAACTGAGAAAAAGCTTAGCTTTGATATTATTAAAGAAATGGCAAACTATAAACATGAAATTAGAGAAAAAGTACATTTCATCAAACGAAATAAAGCCTTTAAATGACTCGTAAATTCCCATACAAATTACTGATTGAGACAGATTGACAAGACAGTTACGGGTGGAAAACATGATAAGTTGCATTCCATTAAGGGACTTTCGAAACGGAACCAGACCATTTAGACTGAAAATTGAACACCAAAGAAAGGGAATTTCTAGACTTTAGCATTTGTTTTACCTTGTTTATAAATTTAAAAAATATTGTTACTAAATTAGATGATATATAATATGTAAAAAACTCTATTCGCAGAATTCTACAATATTGGAAAATGATATTGCTAAATATAAGATTATTATAATATTTTGTTAAATATTTCTATTATTCTTTAGGAAGTTTTTCTGTTCCTTAGAAATGAGGAAAATCACATAATCTTAAGATAACTCTGAGTGCGTTTGAGAGATAACTAATTCTTTAACAATAATGCATAAGAAGAGAGAAAAAGGTGACTCACTCAACAGATGTACGTCGGCGCCGCTGAGCAGTTGATAAAAAATATGGAAGTTTCTCTCCCCTTGAGCTTGAACCACAACCCTAGACTAAACCCAAGAAATCCTCTCAACACAACTTTCACATCACAAAGGCGTAGCACATTATTTTTCATTAAAATTTAGAACAAATATTTGTTATATATATTGCAATCTTGTAAAAGTACCACATTGGGTGAGTAATGTGCATATTTCTATATTCAGAAATATTGTTATTAACTACACACAACGCAATAAATTTCTAGTTTCAAATAAATCAGAAAAAATAAAAAAACTATAAACATTTTACTAAATTCTGTTTAATTCAAAAATACCCAATTAATTTTATTAATAGATATTTGAATAAAAAAATTCTAAATAGTAAGGATTAAATTTCCATAGTTTTTATAAACAGGTTATTATTATAAATTTATTATTCTTCCTAAATACTTATAGATAACTCCAAATTCTAATTTTAGGTAAAATTACTTTTTTTAAAATTTAATTTAATTTTTATATTTTTTTTAAATCATATAATCTTAGTGTTCCTAAGACACTGGTAGTATGTTTACATTTCTTATTTTATTACTTCTATTCTTTTCATACTTTTGCTAAGTGCTACTCATCAGTCATTGCTATACTTTGAATATGTATTTGGGTCCAGAATCTGGCAATAACTTGTTTATTGTACTCAGATTTAACGTGGGCTCTGCGTTTCTGTAAGCAATTTTTAGGTAAGTTACCTTTTTCTCATAATAGATTTAGATTTTTTATCCATTATTTTCAATAAGTTTTTGCTCAGTATTATTAACAGAAAGGGGGAAGGTTGACTAGCCACAAAACATGTTCAACCACACTTTTATATAATTTTTTTATATATATATAAGCTGTCCTAAGTCAGCAATGTTGATAATACTGTAGCATCCCCTTTTATATTTTTTATAATTAACACTATTATTTTAATTTTTCATATTTCCTTTAAAATTCTGTTATTGGGTTATCTTGCAATTTCAATTCTTTTCAGTTTTAATCATGTTTATTCATCTCTCTCTTGTAGAGAAATTTTGATTATATATATACTAGCAGTTACCCACCCGCTTCGCTGAGTATTTCATGATGTTTTATAAATATATACTGTTTATATATATATATATACTAACATAAAATGAAAGAATTACATGGCAATATAATAAAATTGATAATACAAAATTATATCACTAACAAAGTTAGAAGATTTAAACCAGATTTCAAGAAACAGAACTTTAAAAAATGATGGAAAAGTCTATTGTAGAAGAATTAACTAAGCGTATGTATAACATGGAACAGAATTAGAACTTTAAAATGTAGGAAACCAAAAGAGTCAATAGACTTAAATGAAGACCTATTATATATATAAAAATTATTGATATCTAAGCCCCAGTATTAAGAATTCGATTATATTGAAACTCTCGACTCTTGATATAAAAAAATGACAGGACTTCTAATTTGTATTTTTAAAAAAAATCGAAGTATAGAATGATATTTGTACTTTTGTAACCCTATAACCAAGTGTATTTCCGCATAACCAATTTTTGGTGGATCTCTACTACGTCAAATAAGCATGCAAGACAAATTTTAAGCCTAAGTCTAATAGAGTAAAAATGAAGCTTTTATTATCAATACCCTCTGTAACTCCATTGAGAGTCGTTCTCCAATATAACTGTTCTTATCGGATTTCAATTTAACAAAAGGAAAATGCTAACCAAATTCCACTATTATAGTCCTTGTAGTTCAAAAAAAGGATTTTTTTTTGTGTCAATACGCCCCAGTAACCCCCTGCTCCCCCAGGAGAGGGGTATTCCCAAAAATACATTCTTAGTAGATCACTATGCAACAAAAGAAAAATGCTTAAACGATTTCAAGTATGTGGGTCTAACAATTCAAAACCGGGAATTTTTTTCTATAACTCCCCGTGATCCCTTGCAACCCTCCTTAGGGGTCAATTCTCATTTTAATGTTTAGTTTAAATGGAACTCTGTTCCATGAAAGGAACATGCCCTCCAATTTTCAAGCAGGTAGGTATAATAGTTTAAAAACGGAAATATTTATCCATTACGTCCCTTAATTTCCCGAAATGGAACTTGAGGGTTGATTTTCGCGAAACCCATTTTATAGCGGTTCTCTACTCTGCGAAAGAAATCTTTTTACCAAATTGCTAGATCTCTACCCTATAAAGCAGATCTCTACCCTATAAAGGAAATCTGCTTACCAAATTTCATGACTGTACGTCTAATAGCTTAAAAATTGGAATTTATAAAGCCCCTTACCGCTTTAACATCCCTTGGGGTTAATTTCCCCCAAACCTATTTTGTAGCGGATATTTACTCCATGATTTCAAGCAGGTAAGTCTAGTAGTTTAAAAACTGAAATATTTATCTATTACGCCCCTTAATCTCCCGCAACGCAACTTGGGGGCTATTTTCACAAAACCCATTTTTTTAGCTGATCTCTACTCTATGAAAGGAATTTATTTATCAAATTTAAAGACAGTACGTCAAATAGTATAAAAATGGAAATAATTATGTATAACGCCCCTAAACTCCCCCCAACGCACTTGGGGGTCGATTTTCACGAAATGCATTTAGTAGCGTATCTCTATCCTATGAGAGGAATCTGCTTACCAAATTTCAAGACTGTGCGTCTAATAGTTTAAAAATCGGAATAATTATTTATATCTTCCCTTAACCCCCCGCAACACCCCTTGGGGGTCAATTTTCCCAAAACCCATTCTGTAGCGAATATTTACTCCATGAAAGAAACATGCCTACCAATTTTCAAGCAGGTAGATATGATGGTTCAAAACGAAAATATTTATCTTTAATCCACCGCAACGCCACTTGGGGGGGGGGGCTATTTTCATAAAACCCGTTTTGTAGCTGACCTCTGCTCTATGAAAGGAATATACTTATCAAATTTAAAGACTGTATGTCCAATAGTTTTAAAATGGAAATAATTATCTAAAACACCCCCAACGCCACTTGGGGGCCGATTTTCACCAAACTCATTTTGCAGAGGATCTCTACTCTATGAAAAGAATCTTTTTACCAAATTTCAAGATTGTACGTCGAGTAGTTTAAAGATGGAAACAATTATTTATAACGCCCCGTAACGCCCCTTGCGTTTGGAATTCACAAAATCCGTTCTTAGCTGTATTTTACTCCATGAAAGGAACATTTCTACCAAATTTTAAATCTGTAAGTCGAATAGTTCCGGATATATCGTGATTAGTCAGTCAGTCAGTGAGTCGCTTTTCTCCTTTATATATACTATATATATATATATATATACTGTACTTTTCATTGAATTTAGCTTCTGAGTAACTCTTCCCAATGGTCAACTCTGTATCGTCCAATCAAATTCCTCCCTCTCGCTACCACTCTCTTGGTCCAATCTGAACTGGTTTTTTGTTTGTTTTGGGCATTTTCTCAATATTTAGCTTATTTATTAGGTATTTTAATTTAACTCTTTAATTTTAAATAATTCTTACCATTCGGGCAGTAGATGTTTACATTAAAATATAACTTTTAGTAAAGAGCAAGTGCTTAAGCAGTATCAACATTCAATACTGAGAGCTAGTGAGGATCAAGAAGTACTCTATAAAACTACACACGAGTATTTCTCACATACGCTAAACAAAATTTCACCGAAAATAAAAAAAATATGCTACAAATGAGAATTAAAAATTATAATAGCGAAAATTTATTATTATTTTTTGGGGTGGAGGTCATTTATGGTACACATGGATCATGCAGAGACCTGACTCAGCCTTTTCAATAAACACTTTAATTATTTGGTGGAAGAAATGAAAACTACTCTATTACGGCTACCATCTGTGGAATCTGTCATCCTGCCATTTGGCGTTTTTCTTACAATTAGAGATTGACAGAAGAATATGAAAATTGATAGAGATTGTCTTCTTGTTAAAAAAAATGGGAAAGTAGCACGTACAAAGGACTTACTTAAACCTAATTGCATGTGTAATAAAAAAGAAAGTTTTAAAATCGGATATTCTGAAACAAGAGTGGACCTAAAGCTAGTGGTAGTCGATTTACGATGTAATTCGAATCATGCCAAATGTATTTGATTCGTTATAATTAACACATTAAATGTGTCTCTGATAATATATAAATGCCTTTTCAAACATACAAGTGATAAGATACATCGAAAAAACTAGCAAAGAAAGTCACCAAGATGAAATCTTAGTTAATAAAAATTATTCCAGGATCAAGCGGTGTGTGTGGGGGGGGGGCAGAGACATTTTGCTAGTTTATTCGACGAAAATAGTCAGTTTTAATTTTTATAATGCACTTTGAGAGGAAGAGAGCTGAGTACAGAACCTTTCTTCTAAAAAACTATTACCTCAATTTTTTGTTTAATTTTTTTTGTCTCATAATGAGTTTTTAATAATTCAAGTTTGGTTCAGATAATTCTTGATTATCTAACAGATCATATCTGCAAGCAAACACTCTAATTAAATTTAAATATTTTTTTCATTTACTTAATTTAAATCTATAATACCTCTCACTACTTTAATACTCCGCGTATAATAAATCTCTGTATTACAAAGAAGGAAAATTAACACGTAAAATTTCTCTCGCAGCTCCTAATTTTTTTAAAAAAAGAGGAGTAAAAAAAGGAAAGATACTTATGTAATTACATTGGACAAAAGCCAAAAATATCTGAGGCAAATTAGATCTCACCAACATAAAGTCAATAATGCAGCATATGACACTCATAATGGATTATTTTTTATTTTTGCTTTTTCACAAAACAAGGGTTTCCCAATTAAAGCCTTTTTGGCTTAATTTTTTTTAAATGTATTTATCTTCGAGTCAAAAGTGATATAAAAATATAAACGAGTTTTGAGTAAACTCTAACATTATATGGCTTTTAAGAAACATTGTTAGAATATCAAAAGGAATAATTAAGATTATATATATATATACTAGCTGTTACCCACCCGCTTCGCTGGGTATTTCATGATGTTTTATAAATTTTTACTGCTTATATATATGTATAAATTATTGATATCTAAGTCCTAGCATTAAGAATTCGATTGAATTGAAAAATATACTTATACCTGTAACTGTCACCTGTTGATAAAAAAAAAGGGCAGAACTCATCTAATTTGTATTTTATAAAAATCTCTAAAATTGAAGCATAGAATGATGTTTGCTCTTTCGTAACTCAAAAACCAAGTGGATTCCCGCAAAACCAATTTTCGGTGGATCTCTACTCCGTAAATTGAACATGCAAGCCAAATTTCAAGTCTAAATCTAACAGAAAAAAGCAAAAGTTTTACTATAAATATCCCCGTAATCCCGTTGAGAGCCGTTTTCCAAAATTACTGCTCTTAGCGGATTTCAATTCAACAAAAGAAAAATGCAAACCAAATTTCATTATTATAGTCCTTGTAGCTCGAAAAAAGTAATTTTTTTGTCAATATGTCCCAGTAACCCCCTGCAACCCCCAGAACTTGATTTGCTTAAAATTTATTCTTAGTGGTTCCCTATTCAACAAAAGAAACATGCTTAACAAATTTCAAGTATATGGGTCTAACAATTAAAAACAGGAATTTTTTTCTGTAACTCCTCTTGACCCCTCACAAACATCTTTAGGGGTCAATTTTCATTTTACTCTTTGTTAGAGGAACTCTATTTCATGAAAGGAACATGCCTACCAATTTTCAAGCAGGATGATCAAGTAGTTTAAAAATGGAAATATTTATCGATTACGCCTCTTAATCTCCCGAAATTAAACTTAGTAGTTGATATTCGCGAAACCCATTTTGTAGCGGTTCTCTACTTTACGAAAGGAATCTGCTATCAAATTTCAAGACTGTACGTCTAACAGTTTAAAAATAAATAATTATCTAACGCCCATAAGTCCCTCAACGCCACTTGGGGGCAATTTCACAAAACCCATTTTAGCGTATCTCTACCTATGGAGGAATCTGCTTACTAAGTTTGAAGACTGTACGTCTAATAGTTAAAAATCAGATTTATAACGCCTTTAAACCCCGCCCCGCAATACCCTTGAAGTCATTTCCCAAAATTTATTTTGTAGTGGATATTCTCCCATGAAAGCTTACTTACAATTTTCAAGCAGGTAAGTGAAGTAGTTTAAGGATATATTTATCATTACGTCATAATCCCCAACAACGCCATAAGTCTGTTTCACAACAGCCGTTTTGTAACTGATTATTATTCTGAAAGAATCATTTATCAAATTTAAAGACAGTGCGTCAAATAGTTTAAAGTGATAATTATCTATAACGCCCTAAGCCCTACAGCGCCACTTGGGGTCAATTTTCAGCAAACTCATTTGTAGCGGATCTCTACTCTCTGAAGGAATCCCTTGCAATTTCAAGATTGTGCATCAATGAACAAACATGGAAACAATTATTATTAAAGCCCTTAACCCCGTAACGCCTTGCGTTTCCGAATTGAAAATCCTTTCATAGCTGATATCTACTCTATGAAGGAACATCACCGCAAATTTCAAGTCTTTGGTTGAATAGTTCCAGAGATTTCGTGATTAGTCAGTGAGTGAGTGAGTGAGTCGCTTTTCTCCTTTATATATATATGCGATAACTGTTAATAAAAATTTATATCTGATTTGCCTCCACAGTCAGTTTTTCCTGCACCTCTTACAGGTACTTAACGTAGTTTATTATTTATCGCGCATTCTTTAGCCTCATTAATGCAAGAGGGCAGCAGAAATCAGTCAGTTTTCACACCTCTTACAGGGTATAACGTAGTTTATTATTTATCTTTATTCTTTAGCCTCATTAATGAGGCAGCGAAATCAGTCAGTTTTCCTGCACCTCTTACAGGGTACTTAACGTAGTTTATTATTTATCGCTTTTATTCTTTAGCCTCATTAATGCAAGAGGGCAGCAGAAATCAGTCAGGTTTTCCTGCACCTGCCGGGGTACTTAACGTGGTTATTATTTATCTTTTATTCTTTAGCCTCATTAATGCAAAGGGCAGCGAAATCGGTGGTTTCCTGCACCTCTTAGGGTATAATGTAGTTATTTATCACTTTTATTCTTTATGTAATGCAAGGGCAGCAGAAATCGGTCAGTTTTCCTGCATCTTACAAATTGCTTAAAGTAGTTTATTATTTATCGCACATTCTTTAGCCTCATTAATGCAAGGGCGAAATCAGTCAGTTTTCCTGCACTTGGGGCCACTTAACCAGTTTATATGGCTATCCTTTGTTCTTTAGCCTCATTAATGCAAGAGGGCAGCAGAAATCAGTCAGTTTTTCCTGCACCTCTTACAGGGTACTTAACGTAGTTTATTATTTATCACTTGCATTCTTTAGCCTCATTAATGCAAGGGTTGGCAGAAATCAGTCAGTTTTTCCTGCACCTCTTACTGGGTACTTAACGTAGTTTATTATTTATCACTTTATTAGCCTCATTAATGCAAAGGGCAGCAGAAATGGTCAGTTTTCTACTCTGCCACAATTGCTGCAGTTTTATTATTTATCACTTTTATTCCTTAGCCTCATTAATGCAAGAGGGCAGCAGAAATCAGTCAGTTTTTCCTGCACCTCTTACAGGGTACTTAACGTAGTTTATTATTTATCACTTTTATTCTTTAGCCTCATTAATGCAGGAGAGGGCAGCAGAAAAAATAATTTAATTTTTAGTTTAAGTTTAGGGACTAAATGATGCAAGAATCCAACCTATAAAAAGTAAATTCGCTTAGCTCAACTAAAACTGTGACGAAGTAATAATAACGATAGAGAGCATAAAATAATTTTAAAGAATTTTCTTTACAAGAAGTATCCGGGTTTCTGAAAAAGGTAGTTTAAGGGAACCAAGACGTTTGTGACCTTTGGAAAATTGATTTTTTTGATTTTTATCTTAAAAAAAAGTAAGTTTAATGCTGATTCCAAAAATGTATAACATGCATAGGTTTAAAGCTTAATACCCGAGTAAAAATTGCAGTTTTAAAATATAACCAACAGATATGGCGGTTACAACAAATGTCTTTGGTATTTGGAGAAAAGTATATCTTCAAACATTCCCTCACAGAACCAGCTCTTGTCAAGATTAAATACATAATTACAAACATATGCATAATTTTTAAAACAAATATTTAGTAAAAGTTCTTTTGCAGTTAAATCTCTAAAATGTTTGCATGATCCTACCCAGAACCCAAATGAAAGCAGTAGAATCAAATTCTAAAAAACGCAATTGTGAACAATAAAAAATTTACAAATTGATATAATGGACGCAGTGATATGCTTTAATGAAAATGCACATGCAGCAACAAAATTATTAAGAGCACTAAAACTAAGTCTTGGGATAAACACTTGTGAAGGCCTTCGAAAAATTGACAAAGTTAGAATTTGGGAAGCCGAGATGACAGTTTAAAAAGTCAGCAAAGAAGCCAAGACTGTTGAAAGACAAAATAAAAGGGCAAAGGATGCTTTAGAAGTGTTCATGCAAGATGAGTACAAATCTGGAATATTTTAAATATCAAATTTTAGTAAGCTGTGCCATTTTATTTAGTTTTTTTAATATTACTCAAAATGTGTTTTTCTAGTTTTTAGGTACATTCGTATAAAAATCTATCCGTTATATTTTAGGGAAATTTGGTATAAGCTTCTGTATTGTAATAATGTATTTAATGCTACTAATTTAATTCCTGAAATGTTAGTAGTTTTATTTTTATTATATATTACTTTATTTATTTTACTATATTTATATTACTATTTTATTTTACTATATTTTGCTATATTTTTACTATATACATTTATTTTATATTACTTATTTTTTCTAAAAAAAAATTACCATTTTCATCAAAATTTAAAAATCGAGATTCAAATTTAAAAAAAAAAATTTCTAAGCAATGAAATATAAAAAAACTAGAGCATTTAAATAAGGTACAATTTTGTAACTAAAACAGCATGATTTACTGTATTATACGTTACAAAAGGAAAACTACAGGTACTTAATCGACACCATGTATACGAAAGCACCTTTTGAAGTGTACTTTTTCGCATCCTTATATTTCTAAAAATATTGCCCATATTTAAAAATTTCATGTTATAGTATATTAATAAAAATATGTAGATTGTGTGACACAATTTTTTTTGTTTATGGAGTCTTTTTGTTTTTGAAAATAATGTTCCTTCGAAAATCGAAATTTTGCTTGTTTTGCGTCATCGAGAACGTCCCCTTAAAAAATCTTTTTATATAAGGGATATTCTATGTGAAATAGGAAATCCAATTAACATTTAGTGCAAAATTCTGAAATGATCTGAAACTATTTGTTTCACAAAAATGGGAATTTTGGGCAGGATTTACTTAGTTTATAATTATTTTAGTCAAAATTATCTTATTTATCAATAATGTTAGGCTTAGAATATGGATTTCAACTCTAAATCGAGGAATGCCTTGTTCACTGATTCATCGTGATCTATGCATTTTTGAATGGATCTTTAAGTAAGGTAACCTTTTTTCATAATGGATTTTAAACTTCTATCCGTTATTTTTAATAGGGTTTTACTCAGTGTTGTAAACAGAAAAGGAGAAGGTTAGCTAGCCACACATAACTGATTAAACCCCACTTTTATGTAAAATCTAAAGCTGTGTGTGTCCTTGTGTGCATTGCTTAAAATATTGTAGCATCCATTTTTTTTAAAGTTTCCAATATCTGTTTGATTCTTTTATCTCTAGTGATCGACATTTCGGTAACCCTACTAGAGGAGATTATATATATGTATATATATATATATATATATAGCAGTAAATAATTAAAAAGAAGACTAATAAATCCCAAGAATCTTAAGATCAGACCGGAAGAACCAAGAACATGGAACCATGACAAACCAAAAAAGAGAAATGTAGCTAGAGTGGAAAACTATTATGATTTCTCGAGCTGTCACTGGTTTAGGACAGTGAAACAGGATTAAACAAAGTTTTGTGAGATCTCAACCTTCTCCTTCAGCAGAAATTTTTTCGACATAATAGCTCCCAATATTAACTAAGGCAAAAGCCTAAAACCCACGTGGGTGAATATAACAGCAATAGAATAGAAATTGCAATATTAAATTACTATAGGAATCTGGAAGAAATAGACAAATATAAATATGTATAAACAAAAATATTTGCAAGAGAGGTTAATAATGAATATAACCATAATTAACAATAATGTAAATGAGCAAAGAAACTCTAATCTTACCCGATGTATACAGATTCCACAATTGTACTGACTCAATGCATAAAAAAACACAGCAATACTAAGAATAAAGGCGCCATCTATATATATTTTTAGTAACTAAACTTAATATAAGAATATATTAAGAATAATATATACTATAGACTAAATATATTAAGGAATATAATAAGAAAATTATATACTATAAACTAAATAGAAATGAATACGTTAAATAAAAATAATTAAATAGCTATAACTTTGAAGACATATATTTATATATAAAATTAGCTGGATAGTTATAGTCTAGGCAACTTTGGCAAATATATATATATACATACATATATATATATGTATATATATATATTAAAATAATGAGATGAAAATGTATGGAACTATAATGTAGAGAAGTTTTTAAATATTTGTATTTAATCTTAGATTTCAAATATTCGTTATAGTAATTATTCTGCTTAGATGCTTCATTATTAAATGCATACTACAATTTTATTTAAGATATATTTTGTATCATTTTGTATCAATCTCTGAATGGACTGAAAAACACTAGAAAAGTTGTTCTCAAATGTAGAAGAAACAGAAAAGTGTTCTCAAATAAATCCATTGTTACAATGACATACCTATTCCGTAACAGGGAAAACATACAATGAAATGGGCTTTAGAAAATATTGCACTTTAGGAATAATAGTTTAAAAAGTTTATTAAAATAAAATTTTCGTAATGCTTTACAGCGTATGAAAAATAAATTACATATAACATAAAACAGTATCTTTATCAACTAAACTTTAATACTTGCCTTTTCCAAGAGGTCTGAAACAACAAGAAAAGAATTTATTTTAGTCATTATTGAATAATCACTTTAAACAGAATCCCTAAATCCAAAACATTAATATTTATTACATGCGAAAAACAATTTTATAATTGACGAAACAACTATCTTTAACGCATTATTTAAATTAATGAAATGATGAAAGAGTTTAGATTACTTATATCTCAAATATAAGTAACAATAGAATGTTTTTTTTTTTCAAAATAATGGAACATCTAACAGTTAAGATTAATTTGTTCCAATGTTAGAAGAATGTTTTTAGATTTAAAGATTTCCTCATTAAAATACACCGATTTGAAAATGAATCAAATTATTAATACAGAATAAAATATAATTCTAGAACTCAAGTGAATGAAGAGTAATATGAATCTTTAAGAGTAGAAATTACTTAAAAAGGAAATTTTTGATGTTTCAATACTTGAAAATCTTCATAAATATTTCAGAAATAAGCATTAGGCAAAAAATGTAGCTGGAAAAATTTTGTAATTTATTTTAAAAGGCACTTTAATTTTATACTCGTGTTTTTAATAAGTAATTCATTCTTAAATAAGGGGCAATATATTTGATTTATCTTCTAGTAAGGGTAGAATTATACAGAAAAAGAACTAAAGAATGAATTCTTGATTTAAGAGTATCATTAAGTTTATTGCTTTTAACATTTTATTACAAATTAAGGTATCCGACTACGTGCGGAAACGTAATTTTGCAAAAGCAAATAAAAGATTTTTTTAAATATTTGGTTGAATTAAAATGTACGCGTATTTAATTGTTTTAAGAATACTATTGCAAAAAAAATATTTAAATGCAATTTTTTTTGCAATAAAAAAAAAGGAAAAAAATGTCATAGTTTTAAAATATTCTTTACTATGGAATATACTTCAATAAAAATAATATTTTTGCTCTATTTCGTTCAAGCCTCTATACAAAGCCTGAAATAACTGGAATTTTCGGAAAATTCACATTATTTTCATAGTTATTATCAATCGAAATAATAATCGGTGGTTTTCCAACAAAATCTCTCTCTACTCTTACATATTAAAATATGAATAAGAGATTTGCTTCTAAATTATATATTTCAAAAAGTCCTTGTTTGGACGTTGTATAGAAGGCTTAGCTATATTTAGGTAAAATATAATCATTTTAGAAGCATTTTTATAAAAGGTAAATGAATATATGCCATTCTTTTTTTCATTTTTTTGCCAAAAAAATGTGCATTAAAATTTTTCTTTTATTGTAATAATATTCCTAAATCAATTTTATGCGTATATTCTAATTCAGGTGACATTAAATATCAAAAGAATTATTCATTTCTATACTTTTTCAAAATCTCGGTTCCGAATATAACCTCGAAACAAGATGATTTGTTGTCTAAGTCTTAGTTTGAAATAAAATTTAGTTTCCTCCTTTGTACCAAAATTAGTTTTAGGTATTTCTGGTTTTATTATTGAAATTATTCGTTCTTTTTTATTTGTCACATTTTTTTTTAAATTACGAAAATGATAATTTTTTTAGCTAAATGTTATTTGACTTGCAAACCATTCTGTTTACAGTGTGTGTTTTGAGTTTCAAAGAAAAAGAAATGCCTGTTACTATACTTACAATTTGTAACCGACCCCCCGATGGGGCATCCCTTGAAATCGAATTCTATTTCCATATACTTCCCCTAAAAAGAAAAACGTAGAGCTTATTGATTGGTGAATACATTGAAGCTAATAAACAAATATTTCATTAGATTTCCGCCAACATTTAAGTAAGGAGAATCACTCCGCTTCACTGATTTTCCTCAGGTATTAGGAATTGCTTTTTTTAGCAGGATTGAATTGTTTAAAGATGTTTCTATGGTGATGGATTAAGCAAACTAGATGTCTAATAAAAACCGAAATGAAGTCATTCTTTAAATTTTATTACAGAAAAATCGAAAATATTTTAAATAAAATGGAAATTACGGAGCTTTAATTAAATTTGTTTCTTAAATTCCGTGTACAACCAATTTTTTTTAACGTTCGATGCATTCTTTAGAAACCATGCAAAAGAAAAAAAAATGCGTAAAAAATACATGGGACTCATGGTAAATTTGGGATGTGTTTCAAAAAATCGTGTGAGATGAAAACTCTAAAATATTTCCCCAAAATACCGTACAAAGAAGTTATAACTAAATCCGTGTTACATATTTATAAAATTATATTATTATTTTTAGTATATAGTGAAAATTCAGTTTATAAGTGCATACAACATATAAAAAGCTCCAATTGAAATTAAGGAATAAAACAACTAAACACTATTCAACGCTACTTGATAACAAACATGCTCGTTTGTTATGAAGTGGGGGATCCAAACTGTTATCATCAGTAGATGTGCCAGATATGTCCAGCGCAACTGTCGGCTTCAAGGGGGTATGTTCATGAATTTCTGCCCAAACACATTTTTTATTTTCCCCATTTTAATAAAATATGAATTTTTACGCTTCTAATGCAGCAAAAAGTATCATTCTACGTGCAGTAGAAGTATTTTTAATAATTTTTTGAAAATGTTTTACCACACCTGTCAAAGTCTACTAAATCCATTACTAAAATCCATTTTTCTCAAAACTAACATTTTTACCCTATAAGGAACATTTGTTCCTAAACTACTGCATTTAACAGCTTAAAACTTTGCATAATTAATAATTACACTCTAATACATACTTTAATCGAGGGAATTTTTCAAAAAAATGTTCTGACTTAATCTATAGCATAAAACATCATGAAATTTCACTGCTTTTGAAAAAAAAAACAGATTTGTACAAAAAATATTTTTTTTTTAAATAACTAGACATCCTATCCATAAAATCTCTGATTAAAGTATGTATCATGGTTCAAAGAATATTCAGTAAAAAAAGTGGAGATTTTTATTCAATAGAATGTTTATAAATGTTCCTTAAAAATACCTATTTTTAACATTACTGAGATACAGATCCTGTTTCGTGAACCTACCCCCTTAACTCAGATGAAGAATTAATTCAGATGTTGTTAACGACCTCAGTTTGATGTTTGGTGTTACAAAATCTGTTATTAGTGGTTGCTTTTTGTTTCCTCAAGTTGCTTATGCAATCCGTAATACCCTGCTACTCAAAACTTAAGATTACGTAGAAATTTTAATTCATACTCTATGTCAGGATCATGAGAAAGTTGTTGTTCCAAACTTGTTGCAAATTTCAGGCCATCGTGAAATGTATCAGCTATTCCCCGTAACTCCAGAACACAAATTAAAAAATGTGGAGTAGACCAAATGACTCACACATGTGTGGGCGTAAGCCGACCTTTTGATTACAGTGTTAAAATTAGAATTAAAATAAATTCTAGTTTATATAAAAAAAAACTAAAAAACACCATTTTATAGTTTATCGAACTAAGTTGTAACTTAATCTTTTAGTCACCAAATCTGGGAAACGGATCTAAATGAGTCGTCAGATGCGGGATGGGATCCGAAATGGGAAGTCGTTAATCCTGATTAACAATGGATCAGGACAATGGAACAAAATTATGAAATTATTGATTGTCATCTGTCCTGGACAAATGAGTGAAATTTCGAATTAGTTTGGCCTTTTAAAGTGGGTAAAAATTGAGTTCAAAGATTCAACTACAAGGGGTGATCAAATGAAAAGGTACGAAACGACACGGTGGGTACAAATATAGACTTTATTCAAAATATACACCATAGGCCTGAGCACAACGATCCCACTGATGAACAAGCCGCAGGATTCCTTGTTCCCAGAATTCCTGTGGCTGTGACGAGACCCAGTCCTTCACAGTGTCCTTGAGTACGTCGTCCGAGTTGAAGCGCTTTCCTTTCAGGTGTTTCTTCAGTGGACCAAACACATGGAAATCGCAGGGTGACATGTCCGGACTGTAGGACGGATGGTCCAACGTCTCCCATTGGAACTTGTCCAGTTCCATTTGTGTGACTCTGGAGACGTGTGTACGCGCGTTATCATGGAGCAGAACCACACCCTCCTTGAGCAGCCCCGGTCTTTTATTCTTGATGGACCTGCGTAGGCGTCGGAGTGTCTCGCAGTACACATCGGAGTTAATGCTTTTTCTGTGCTCGAGTAATTCTGTGCTCGCATCATTTGGACGCCGCTTTTTATAAGAGCCTTTGCTCTCTCCTGCGCATGCGGGCACCCGCGCATGATCCGATCCCAGTCAGAGTCTCCAATGGCATCCCGAGATGTCTCGCTACATTCTCCCTTGGCGGAATATGCAAATATTTAACTGTTTCATTTTTATGTCGTTTCGTACCTTTTCATTTGATCACCCCTTGTACATACAAGTGAAACTTATAAAAGGGTGTTAAAAAAATGGGGATTCATGCTAGAACAAAAAAATTTGTAAAAAAAGTATGTCGGTGAATGGTGTTATTTCAAAATCGCGTAAAAAAAAGATCTTGTAAAAATAGAGTTGGGTGTACTTCATCTAAAAAGACAAACGGGGATCCAACAGGAATATCAACAGAATATTAAAAATGAATATAAACCCTTTTATTGTTTATTTATAACTAAAATGATATCAGGTCTTAAAAAAGTGTTGTTCTTCGCATTATAGTCCTAATTAATAAAAACTGTATAAAAATAAAATGTACTAAACATAAATAAGCTTTTTTTAAAAAAAAATAACCCTAAGAAAAATGTAATTTTTCAGCATAATTTGCAATTTATTTTTTCGGAAATTTTTTCAAGTGTCAAAGATTTAAAAATTCGAAAAAAACTTACGTGACAGGTGGGACGCGTATATCGTCCCATATCGTCGGGGTATAATTTCGCATATAATACATAGAAATTATTTTTAGTTGGGGCCGGAGACGAAAGAAAATAATAATTTAGAAAACAAAGATATTTAATAAAATCTTAGATGACACAAATACAAAATCGTAAACCGAAGTTAATTTGATGTATAAAGATTTCATACAATATAACAAAGTAGTTCACCCGCTCAAAGATTCTCCCCCCCCCCCCTCAAAATTTTCTAGTAGCATGCCAATATTTTTTTTCTATTTCTTGTTTTATTGAAAAAATACTCTCATCGGTGGAGTCAATAATTTCTAAAATTTGTATAACCCCTTTTCAATTAAACTGAGGTCATATGTCATTCCCAACCGTTATTTGATTTTCTAATTGAACTGGGTCTAAAGACTCAATGCCTTTTTCATGCATTTCTATGAGCTCATCCATTGTCAGCTCCTGATTGTTGATAGTTCTTGAACGTCATCAATATCTACTACTCAATTTATTTGCCCGGCAAGATCAACTTTTTCAATCACACATTACCAATTTCCCAATTTTCTTTTTCAAACAAAAGATTTTTTTTCCAAATGGGGCTGCGTATTGGTATTTTTTACCTTTGCAGACCTAGTTCATTCCCCAGGAGTGGGTTTCACTTTTTAGTGCGGCACAGTATAGGCGACACCAATTGCCGCAAGTAATTTTGACGCCCAGTTTCCTCCCCAGATGGAGGCACCTGATCTCTGGCGATGCGAAACTGAACTTAGGAATTTAATTTTGCCGAGAACACCCACGCCAAACGGGCACTTCAAGGGATTTTTTGCATGCCGCATACTCATACGACATGGCCGCTGTCGATTTTCTGCATCACGAAAATCCACCGACTTGGGCCGGGGTCGATCCCGCAACCTTGGGTGCAGAAGGGCAGCGACAAACCAACTACGCCACTCACTCGGCTTATCAAACAAAAGAGGAGTCGCAGAGATTTGAAAATCGCGTTATTCAAGGTTAGCGTAAATCGAGGTATTATTGTACTAATTTTTTTTTATTCAAAGTACTTATTTATTTTCTAATTTTAAAATACATGCAAAACATAAAATAACTCTCTGTTTTAAAGATATTCTTAAACGTGATCCAATATTCAAAGATTATTTTCGATGTATGCATTTCTGGGGATAAGATAGAAATGTCAGCTTGGGGGCCTCTACAGAAAATTGGAAAGTTTGGAAAAACGATTTCATTTCGTATGGAGGATTGAGGTGATTCAAAAAAAAAAAATAATCTACTACTTGTTCAAGAATTTTGTAGAAAATATTTCACCTACATAAAGAGTCATTTTTCTGTTTTAATTAACTTTTCATCTAACGGAGATGTTAAAAACAGAAATCTCTGCCTTAGAAATGATGTTATAACTATTAAATAAATAGATAAAACAGGCTTTAATAATATTTTAAAGTGGTGAATTGTCCTTCAAATGTAGGAAAGATCCACGGATTATCGTAATTTATACCGGGGCGATTTCATAACCGCAGTAGATTTTTCTTCAAACAGAAAAAAATAAACACACACTTATAAGCACAGGTTCAAAAATTCACAGAAATATTGAATTCAATAATCCCAATTTGCCATATGGCAAAAGAAACACAAAGTCTCTGGTAAATGTTTCACTCCAAGTTTGCTTGCCAGCGCTTTCTACCTATACAAGGTGGATCAGTACAGCGGTTATAAACTTTCAGGAATAGAGTACACCTAGACCTTAAAATCACCTGGCAATGCATGGTTGGAAACCCTTTTCTGTCGGTAGTGACGACACAAACAAAAGAAAGACAGGACATAAATAAAAAGAGAAAACATGTTTATTATTCTTAGAAGCCCCCAAGACAGCCAATAGGAGTCTATGTTCACGCTACCACCGACCCATCAGAGAGCAAGCTCTAAGCTCTCACTCATGCCAACAAATTTCATCTCTACAGCACTCAGATGAAGAATCATAGCCACGCCTCCCGGATGCCATCGTCTCAGCCAATAGCCATGATTCCTGTTAAGCAGAAAGAAAACCACCACCATCGCCATGCCCAACATCAAAGTCAACCAGGATATGGAACTGTTTCACAGTCCAAATGCCCACATTACAACGTTCATTGGTCTTAGAACTGTAAAAATGTTGGGAAGTGTTTGTGGCTGATATACGCGATAGATAGCGCTAACTAAATCGAAGCATTGATTGTCCAATGCACTCGATCATCAGCCTTGATTACTTGTTATAGTCAACAAAAGCATAACTTATAGGAACTATTTATTTGATCAGACATCTAATTGGCTGGCCTTCCGCAAACCAGCATTTCTATTCTGGTCAAACTGAGGAAGATCTCTTCGATGTCTGCCTCCAATGGATACCATCCCACGTAAACATTGGAGGTAATGAGATGGCTGATAGACTGGCCAAAGAAGGGTCGTCAGAAGCTACTGGCATCAAGAACTGTACTGAAATGTAAGATCTAAATTTAATATAGTTTTGTATCTCGCCAGGAAAGCGTTTCCGACCATGCACTGCTGTGTGATTATTCATCGCGTAAGTGCACTCTATCCGTCCTCAAAGTTTTTAAAAGCTGTACTAATACACCCTGTATAGCCGGAGTGGGCATTACGTCAATCACGATCTACCGGTGAACCACCAAGACATTTTGGGGTGACCGCCTAAAAATTTCACCAGTTAGTAATTACATACGGAAAATTCAAGAATGGCTGACAGTATCTAAATTTAATATAGTTTTGTGTCACCACTACCGCGCGAGGAAAGCGTTTCCGACCATGCACTGCTGTGTGATTATTCATCGCGTAAGTGCACTCTATCCGTCCTGAAAGTTTTTAAAAGCTGTACTAATACACCCTGTATAGCCGGGTGGGCATTACGTCAATCACGATCTACCGGTGAACCACCAAGACATTTTGGGTGACCGCCTAAAAATTTCACCAGTTAGTAATTACATACGGAAAATTCAAGAATGGCTGACAGTATCTAAATTTAATATAGTTTTGTGTCACCACTACGCGCGAGGAAAGCGTTTCGACCATGCACTCTGTGTGATTATTCATCGCGTAAGTGCACTCATCATCCTAAAGTAAAAGCTGACAATACATGTAAGCCGTGGCATTACGTCATCGATCTACCGTGAACCACCAAGAATTTGGGTGACGCCTAAAAATTTACCAGTTAGTAATTACATACGGAAAATTCAAGAATGGCTGACAGTATCTAAATTTAATATAGTTTTGTGTCACCACTACCGCGCGAGGAAAGCGTTTCCGACCATGCACTGCTGTGTGATTATTCATCGCGTAAGTGCACTCTATCCATCCTCAAAGTTTTTAAAAGCTGTACTAATACACCCTGTATAGCCGGGGTGGGCATTACGTCGATCGTGATCTACCGGTGGACCACCAAGACATTTTGGAGTGATCGCCTAAAAATTTTACCAGTTAGTAATTATATACGGAAAATTCAAGAATGGCTGACAGTACGTTGACTAAGCCTTCTACCGACTATAACAATGAAAACTAATTTCAGATAAAAATGTTTTATTTTTTAATGTATTTTGAATTGTTTCATAATAAATTTATCGTTTGATATAATTATATTTTTGGCTATTATTATTAAGTTTGTATCTTGCGTTTTGCTTTAAGAGTGGTTTTAAAAGTGTTTTTTTTATTTTAGTTCTGTAGGTAAGTACATATTCCGTACTTGTTATTGAGTTATAGTAATAAGCTTATAAGCTTTTCCTTACTTTACCACACCTACGACATTGGGCAGTAGCGTACACAAGAATTTTTAAAGGGAAAGGGGTCGAGGGTTGAAGGTCTACCATTCTCGTATCATATACCCCAATACCCAGCCGAACATATTTGTTTTGATTTTGCCAATTGTCGGGAACAAAAAAAAAAAAAAAAAAACAGCAAAAAATAAATTATTGAATATATAATTAACTTTAATAAATAAAAAATTACTAATATCAAATACTTAATTAAATTTTACATACTATATATATGCGACTATAATGAATCGGAAAAAATGAAGTGTTACGGGGCAGGTTCCGGACCCATGGACCTCTCCCTCACCTTTTTGTGTGCCACTGACACTGGGTGGACCGCAACTCCTTGAAAAAATTAAAAGCAGCCCGCACCCTGGAAAAGTCTGCCCACCCCTGCTGTATAAGCTGTAAAGAGCTTAAAAGCTTTTTAGGAGCTTTGGAAATAAATAATATCGTAGACCTTTCTGGATTATTCCAGGTACAATATATTTCAGTCGCCAAATTTGATGATACGACAACCTATTTTTATCCTATCATTTTGGGATGGAAAGAAATATATATAAAAAAAAATCACAGTGAACACTAAATGAGACAGGGCAAGATTCAATCTAATGACTTCTATCGGCTAAGTTAAGCGAAAATAACTCCGAATAAATAAAGACATCCGAAATGAATGCTTTTGTGGTCACCCTAACCAATGTTTTTCCCTCTCAGAATAATTATGTAGGGATACAGAGCTCGATTTATTTATGATCTTAAACAAATATTATGTTGAGAAAAAATTATATTTATGAGTCATGAGCGCCAATAATCATCTTGAAAAGTTTACACCAACTATTGAGCTTGAATTTCTCAACTATAATCAACGGGAAAATTAATCAGAAAACATTCAATTTTATTTTATGCTTTGATATTTCACAGGAAACTACTCTTTGTTTTTGTAGAAATTTTTTTGACTATTAAGGTCGTTTAAAAATTTCATTTGAATTACGTAGTTCTTTTAATGTTACAATGAAAAAAGTTATAATGTATAATTTATGAAAACTTAATTTGAAAAAAAAAGAAAAAAATGTTACAAAAATACCATTGCTTACTTACAAATCTTGAAGAGTTGTCGTTCCGATGTGTTTTTGCGTTCCCAAAAGCTAGATTGATGGGGAAAAAAAGAACTATTATTACAATATGCGCAGTTCACACAAAAAAACTTTATAACCACTATAAATTGTTTTTTTAGAAAATAACTCCCATCTAAAAAAAGATTCCAAAATATTTGATTAGAAATTTTTATAACTTATTTTTTTTCGGGGCAAGCAGCAGTAAGAGCTTTTTTGCGGCCTGCAAGACAGAAAGCCACATACACACAGATACACTGTTCTCTGTATTTGGGTCAACTTATCATTGCTAGCAAAGTTTTCTTCCGTGAAGATCAACAAGAGTAAATATAGATGCAAGACAATAACTGACCGGCTGTGATGAGAATGTTAACAAGAAATCTCACTTCTGATTTCAAAAAAGTTGTAGAAAAATGCCACAGAGTTGATCTGTTACACTGACTCTAAAATTTAAATGATTTTGAGAAAACGTATGAATGAATAATTTTTTGATATTTAAGGTGTGTAGTTGAATTAGAACATACACACATAAAATTGTTTTAAAAATATTATTACAAGAAAAATTTTAAAAGAAAAATTTTAATTACAAGAAATATTTTGACTGTATAATTTAAACGAGAATTCTGTTCTGTTTCTACGTATTCCACTGATACCGTCAGAATCTCCAATACCATTCAAAAAGCTTCAATTCTCGATTCGCTTGGCTTTCGCTATGACCATAAATGAATCGGAAATCCAAACTATATTCATGTGATGCTTGGACTTAGAAAATCATGTTTCTCGAATGGTCAACTAGATGTTACATGCTCACGTGTGTGGAAACCGTTGAATCTATTTGAGTTAGAGCAAAAGACAGGGGGTACCGAAAAATATTGTGTACCGTTTAGCGATTAGTTATATAAAATTATTTATTGTTATACTTTAAAATGATAAGAATAATTTCAAAAATTACAAAAAGTCAACGTTATTCACCACATTTATAAAATTAAATCTTCTTATGTTGTTACTGAACAACGTCAATAATTCATGCATTATATTATACTCAAATAGGAGATGAATAAAATGCAAAATTAAAATCATTATGTTGTTTAAAACTTTATTTCAACCCTCCGAAATTGTTAAGGAAGATAAATTTGACTGCATTGAATAGCTTAGAATAATATTGAGTTAACGCATTAAAACAAAGACACAGCAACGCGTGGCCGGGAAAGCTAGTATGTTTATATATTTATCTTAAATATAAGTTATGCACCATACAATGAGTAAGTTCTCAGGCTACTAGTGTTGTTATTTGCTTTTTTTGTAATATATATTTCCGTAAATTTTTATATTAATGTTATAATTTCAGCGTTATCGTAATAGCAAAATAATCGAAATTTGTAATACCATTGATTTTTTTACTATTATTTATAGTTATTTCAGTGTGTATTCAACAGGTTTATTACGATCCACAAAATTAATTAATTGTTTCTGGTTTTATTTTCATGAAAATATTATGCTTGTTTCAATTCAATCCAATAGTATTTCATTGGAACTACATTTGATTTGTGATTTTTCATTTTCATTTAAGATGTACTGTGAGAGCTATTAGTGACAGACATCGAAATTTTGAACCACGGTCAAGTGATGAAGACGATATCTGATCTGGTACCCTTCTCCCTACCTCCACACCACGCCAAAAGGAGGACTCTGAGCCTCAAAAGATTTAAAGTGCATTATCTCCTTTGCATGGCGGGTTTAATCGAAAATTATAAGAATATTGTCTAATACACGAAAGTTGTTTTACAAAGCTTTGTTCTCTTCATACATATTCAAACGCAATTTAAAACAAAACAAAATCCATCCTGAAATGACAGAATAACTTTTAAAGTTAGGTTTTTCAATGGTAAAAATTTAATGGAGAAAATTTAATTTAGTATGTTCTCATTTGGTTCTTGATGACGATTGATATTCTGCCCTAACATTAGTTTTTAAAATTATTTCCTAATATCAAAATCGATTTATATATCAAGAATATTTTCATCAATAAAAATTTTTTAATAATAAAGTATGTTCTATTTGTGTGTGTGTGTGTGAGTAGCATTTGCAACAATTTTTTGGAAACTGAATATGTGTTTCTAGAGAAATATTTTAATAAATTCATTCAAAAAATTTAGCAAAATTATTTTTGAATTTATTGTTAAACTCTTGGATATCTTAGCGTTACAACTGACTGCCAAATTGACCCGTTAACTGTTTTTTTTATCCGGACTTATACTTTAAACTCCCAAAATACTCTGATAAAAAATAAAGCTGTAAATTTTTTTGATATTTTATCACAAGATGACAAAAATTTACATTTATTCTTTATTTTTCAATATCCTAAATATATAAACGTATATATTTAATCCCATTTTCCTTCCAGAAATTTTAAATTTTTGGAATAGTAGAATAATCTTCCATTCTGATTTATCTACTACAGGTTTTAAAAAGAGTTAAAGTTTTAAAATGCCTCTTCAAATAATACAAGAGTCTAGAAATATTAACATACGAGTAAACTGTGTGTCATAAATTCTCGCTCGGGGAGGTGTGAGGATGTACCAAAGGAAGAAATATTTTCATAAAATTAAACATTTTTATTACGACTATCAAATAACTGTTTAAATTCGACTTAAGCTAGGAAACCTTCTAGTTAGTTACTACCTATAATAATGAATTCAATACTTATCGTAAATAGTAGATTCTTAACAATATACTAAACGTCCTAAAATGACCTGTCGAATCCTTTCTCTTGAACCCCTGAAATTTGACAACTAATACTATACAATCACAAAACTCCCTCTAACTTCCCTCCACACTTGACTTAAAAGATCAACTCTCCTTAACTAAATCGCGGTTCCTTTACAGAAACCGGTTTTATAATCATATAACGTTATAAAGACATTTTCCCTTGGTGATTAGTCAAAATTACAAAAAGAACTCGTTAAAACTGGATTGTTTTATAAACTTAAATAAAAGAATTAAAATGAATGCAGTTCTTTTTGAAGAATATTTTTGTGGGATGCAAAATATATTCTTAAAGAAACTATTTAAATAATTCTTTTTAGTCTATTAGAGTTTTTACGTCATTAAACATTATAAAAATTATTTCCTTAGTAATTATCCAGAAAGTAATTGATTGACGTATTACAAAAAACATTTAACAAATAATCTTACATTTACACTAAACTTAAGGTGCCTTATTTTTCCTCTTTTGACTCTCATTTTAAATTAAATTAGAAACTAGTAAAATATAACTGAGTTTTTATATCTTTTTCCTGCTGCTTTCAATATTAGTGAATCGATAAAATGTTTGAGGATGAATAGTATACTGACCTTCTAAAATAAAATTGGATTGTAAAAGCTGCTCTTTGATGCAATCCATGTCACTCGCGAAACCAGACACCATGGCCAAGTACTGCATCACACACTTGCAGGCCTCTGGAAAAGAAGACACGAAGCATTAGTCCTCTATCACGCATAATCAGTCGCGTTTAACATTCACTTATGAAAGACAACAGTGAAAATGAAGAGAAAATCAGCGAAACTGAATTATTTTAAACATGGAATGATATAAAGTGGCGCGCTTATCCGGAGGACAGAACCCGGGACCTTTGGATCCGAAACCGAGTAACTTAACCACTACACCAAAGTGATCACCATGGTGCGGAGGTTGTTACTGTCTTATATAGATTATATCGCTACACACTCCTCTACCAGTAAGTTAATTAGGCGAACGAACGCTATAGTTGTTAATGGGAGTGGTCAGTTATTAGTGTTTTGGAATGAGTTGCATCACGTTAATCTGACGAATTTTTTTCCTGGATTGCTCTTTTTTGCGGGTAGATGGCGCCACGACGGATCAGTGTTTATAGATTTCGCTTTTTCTGAGTTAAGCTAGGGTCACCAAATGACGTGGCGCGTTTTATCCTAAGGACAGAACCCTGGACCTTTGGATCCGAAACCAAGTAACTTAACCACTGCACCAAAGTGATCACCTTGGTGCGGAGGTTGTTACTGGCTTATATAGATTATGTCGTTATAGATACTCACTTTTTGACACATGATTTTCTTGGCATATTTGAAAACAAAACGAAGACGATGATAATCTTGAACAAATGTTAAAATAAGATTTTTAGATACTTGTTAACAGGGACATCTTAAGACTTCTTGAGGCCCTTGTGGAAAAGTAGGCCCAGGGTCCCTACACAAATGTAGCCCCCCCCCAAGACCTTTAAAAGTAGACAGTGCACAGCATCCGTCGTCAAGTACAAACAAAATGCCGAAGCAAATAAATGTGTATGACTTACAATCTCACAGACCGGCTCGACCGACTACCTTTTGACTGAATGAGTAATGATAGTGTATGGTGGTATGGCTAGATTCATGCATGAATCCCAGTCATCACATGTAGCCAGTTGACAGATCGCGCGAAATTCCTAATTTTTCGGAGAGTACAACCGGAAATAACATTTGACAGTTGAAATTATTCAGGCTAAGTCAAGAACAAGACAATGCCCCCATTGTGACGATCCAGTTGGCAAATGCCCTAAGATGTCCTATTATACCACCGACCAGCCAAAGACGTCGCCAAATGCCACAATTTGAAGTCACTAGTGTTCCCAAGCATATACATACACAATAATTTTGATGGCACATACATGACTGTTTCGTATTGTAAAATATATTTAGAGTTCTATTTAAATATCTTTTCTTTATTTTGAACTAATTTGTAGATGATTATTTTAGTTGTTGTTGTTGCTAAGGCCACCTCTCTGACAGCCCACGAAATTCATCATGGCATCGGGTTAGATTGTACGCCTGTCGTTAGCCGTAGCTTTGAGCACCATGCAGGTGACAGTACGATTTAGTTCGGTTCCACCCAATTTTGAGGGAGAACACACTGGGAGTGGTCAGGGGCTTCCCACCTCTCTTCCCCTTCCACCAACCTCACGAGGGGACTTGCGGCTCGACGGCTATTTAGAGTACCCTCCATGCCGCGAAAGCCCTATACATTTACAAACATCCATGCCTTCTCCGGGATTCGAACCCAGGCCCTACGGCACAGCAGTCAGCGTCGTTAACTACTATACCGGATGGGCGACCGATTATTTTAGTTTTACGGTAGCTATATAGATGTTGTTTAGGTTGAAAGATCTCTTGCATATTAGTACCATCTGCTTTAATTCAATAATTCTAACTTATCTCATTAATTTATTATTTAATTGTTGATGTATAATCCTTTGTTCTCTAAGTTATGTTGCTTAAGGGGGCATCTCTTTTGGTAGTTATTTTAAATATGTTAGTTCAGTCAGAGAGAGAATTATAATTGCGCAATCAACGCTGGTTGTACTTGATATGAGCGTAATTTCTTTATATTTCCAAGATATCTTTCATTTAGAGATCTTGGTACCTTCCCGTTTCTCCCGCGCAAGCGATGAACTCACCAAAAATGATACAAGCGACGCCAAATGCGGAATATTCCATCTGGTAACCTTTTACCACTGCATTTTCGAAACCAGTCGCGGTCTTTTATTAATACATCAAAAATAGATGAAAAACCAAATAGAACTAGCATTTATAACATTTCTATGTGTATATTGTGTGTTGTCACCAACAAAGCCTGCTTGTTGAGATGTGCGCCGGTGAAACGGAAAAAGTATCGAGATCTTTTTGATTATTTGAGTGATTATAAGAATAAAAGGCAACAAACTTTGGGTGCCATTATTCGCGAAATTGGTCGGCGGTATAATACATAAAAACCGATTTTTACGCACACCTAACAGGATCTTAATCTATGTTGCCTTTGCTCACAAGTTGTGGAAAATTAGATGGGGATTTTATGCCAATCGTTATCACCATACTGCCAGCCATGAGCTATTGTATTGTTAATTGTCAATCATATATTAAACTTATATTTTTGTTATTTCATTAAATAGTAGAAAGAGTTGTAACTATCTATGAAAACTACTTGAATTTAACCCATTTTAATTTAAATACTTTAAAACCTTGTATACCAACGCATATTGCGACTACGTCTTTTTATGCCGAGTGTCGAGGTGACACATACATACTCTAGAGAAAATATTGTTCGAACAAAAAAGTTTAACTTTGTTCTACAGATATTTTTTGTCGTTAATAAAGTTATAATGGGCCCTTTTCCATATCGGGGGGTAGTTAGCGACAGTTGCTTTTTTAAGTGATAACTTCTTTAGGCACATTTTACTGAAAAGTGAATCTAAATTAAGTTCGGGTGCGTTACGGTAATCGAATTTTTTGGCTCCAGTCGGCAAAAGTTCGCTTTGTTTTGAATTGAAAACCTTTTTGGCACTCGTTTTTTTTAAGTAAAAATTTAATGGACATTTTTTTTTTTGTGAAGTTTGATTTCATTATTTAAATCTGATTGTCATGCAGAACACTTCCATTTAACTTCAACGAGTAAACAAGAGAAGAGCTAGCGAAAAAAATTGAAAAAAAAAGAGATTATTCTTATGTAAGAGTTTGAGAATAAGAAGGAACGAAATATGAATCTACATTTTGATTCAGTGGCAAGAGCACGTTTAAGCACAAAAATGCGCCAGGAGAATAAAAATCCGAGTTTTTAGTTGATGAGAAAGTTGCCAATATTTTGATTTATATTAGTGATGAGAGAGATTGCAAATAAATAGATAAATAAAATTAAAAAACAAAAGAGTTAATTGTGAAAAAGAATGAACCCTCTCCTTTTGTTTGCTTAGAGAATTTTAAGAAAAGTAAACGGCTCTTAGGGCGTTATTCTCTCACTAGCCTTACATATATATGGCATAATATAAGTTATAGAAACGGTAATTACGTATTACCGCATCGGTATTAGTGTCATTATATGACAGGAAGCACATGAAAGGAAGCGCAAGCAAGGAAGCGCCTACGACACATGGGAAATCAGGTTTGCCGATGTGGCAAGTTATCTTGAACGTTGACATCGTTGCAATAGTACGTATAAGTACCCTATAAACATATATATTATACAAATATAATCTACATAAGTAGTTAACAAAAATATTTTTAAATAATTAAACTAATTGACATTTAAATCGTATATACTCATAAATCTATATATAAGAATGCATGAAAAAATAAATCCACCGATGAATGGGCACGAAAAAGAAAACTACACTGCTGGCCACCATAAATGCAACACCCTGAAGGAAGCACGCAAATAACATGAAATTTACAACATGCATTAGCTGAGGTGAGATATGCAAATGATTAGAATTTCAGCGCAGACACGCATCACGAACGCCTGTGGAGCCTCCTCAAAGCGCTATTTAAGGCTTCGAGATTTCGACGATTTCAAGTTCGGCAATTGTGTTTTTCTTGTGGTTTTTTCAAAAAACGATCAGTTATGTCCAATAGAAAACAGCGATCAGCTTTTGATCAAGTATCCGAGTTCGACAGAGGAAGGATAGAGGCTTACCGAGATTGTGGATTATCTTTCAAGGAAATCGGTGGTCGTGTTGGACGAAACCAAACAACTGTAATGTGGATATGTGACCGTTGGATGCAAGAGGGTACAACGGACCAATGTGGTTGATCGCATCCACCTCAGTGCACCACTTCACGTGAGGACAAGCAAATTGTGCGCATGGCAGTGACGGATCGCTCAGTCACATCGCGAACCATAGCACAATACATTGAGTCTGTAACGCATCATTCAGTGTCTGCGCGTACCATTCGACGCCGTTTACAGCAGAGTGGTGTGTCCGCAAGACGTCTATTGCTTGGTCTACCCTTGACGCAGAACCCCAGACATCTCCGCCGCCAATGGTGCGATGAAAGAAGGATGTGGGTGGCAGAATGGAATGAAGTTGTCTTTACTGACGAGTCACGCATCTGTCTGCAACACCACGATGGTCGGATTCCAGTCTGGAGACACTGTGGAGAGAGGATGCTGAACAGCTGCTTTATGGACCGCCCCACTGGTCTTGCACCGGGTATTATGGTATGGGGTGGTATTAGATATCACTCTCGCACTCCTCTAGTACGCATTGCCGGTACTTTAAACAGCCAGTGCTACATCTCCGAGGTGTTGGAGCCAGTTGTCTTTCTTTACCTTCAGGGCTTGGCAACAGCCATATTTCAACAGGCTAATGCGTGACCACACGTGGCACGCATTATCCAAAGGTTCTTCGTCAATCACCAGATCGAATTGCTTTCCTGGCTGGCTCGCTCTCCGGATCTTTCACCGATAGAAAACATATGGTCCATGGTTGCTCAACGATTGACCCAGATTACACCCCCAGCTGCCACACCAGATCAACTTTGGCAACGTGTGGAAGCTGCTTGATCTGCTGTACCCCAATAACACATCCAAAGACTCTTTGAATCAATGCCGAGGCGTGTGGCAGCGGTGATCTCCAACAATGGCGGCTACTCTGGCTTCTGATTCTGGCAGGAACCACACTTCACAGAAGTCTATAAAGTTAATCGTTTGATACTTGGTCAACATGTCATCTACAAAATAAATTTTGTTGTGCTATCTCTTGTCTTTCTGGGTGTTGCATTTACGGTGGCCAGCAGTGCATTTATGTTCTTCTCGGTTAGACTTTTACTCTTGCCATATTTAATAAGCTAAAAGCTTAATAAACAAAAGTTTTCAAAAAAAAAGAACCATTTACTGTTATTTTTTTATAGATAGATACATTGTTCATTAATGTCACCTTTTAAATTTACACGAGGGCTATTATTTGTTTCTTGATTCGTGGAAGATAACAGAAGACGCACCATCAGATTTTTCACCTTATCCCCATTTCTAGTTTAATTTATAATCCTGTCTGATAAGTAATATTTCCGCTCTTTGTGTAATGACAGTCGTTTTACTCAGAATTTATTAAGAAGCATTAAAAGAATAAGTTGCGAAGTTACAAGATGAATTATTCATAAGAAGAATATTTTTTCTTCATAAAACGCTATTCAAGAAATTAATTTTTTTTTTAAAAAAAATATCTAGTTATATCTTTAGGGAAATGGAACAGGGGTTTTTTCTCCGAAATTTCGAAAGACTTAGCTTTACTTTCCCCTAATCCATTACCCGCCTTACAGCAGAAGGGCGATGCAAGTTAAATCTGTCAAGATTCAATGTCCTCCCGTTGATGTGGTAGTTAGGAAAAGGGGGTATCGTCCAGCATAGGTATCGTCCTTGTCAAGCAAACCGAGGTCCAAATCTACGAGGTCCGTCGCCAATAGCCCCCATGCTGCTTTATAGTACGAAATATCGGTTTCTTTTTAATTCATTTTGTTCAATTCTTTCTCCAGTTCAGAAGCAGATTACGTTAATGTTTGGTTGGTTGGTGTCTTGTCATAAGCAATAATTAAATTGGACACAAAGTCCTATAGGCAACATCGGCAATCTGGATACAGTTATCTTTGCTTAAGTCTTCAAGGAGGTTGTTGCTAATGGGTAGCAATTTAGTCAGAGTGTCAAGGCAGGAGAAAAGATGTTCTGTTCCGTGCCATGACAGTGTTTGCAGAAAGAGTACTTTCTATAGATTACTTTTATACCTTAATCAATAGGCTGAAAGAATATTTAATTTTTTCATAAAATTTTTATATTATTTTGATTGAAATTTCAATTGATTTTATTCTTTAAAGGGTTATATTAGCCCGAAAATGACCTAAATATCTAATTTTCTACTACCTCATTTTAATCGTTTGACTTTTCTAAATAAGTATACAAAATTTCGTAGTTCTGATACGTTACTTAACTCATTTTTAACAGTATGTCGGAAGAAAAACAAAAACCAGAACACGTGACGTCTGCATTTATTGTAGAGTGTAAGATTTTTCTCAGGTTTTTGTTTTTCGCGATCCTCGTGTATTTAAAATGCTAAGGCTTTTTTTTTTAATATTCAATTTTAAGTTTTGAAACTTTTTCTGGTTGTTTTGGATATGTTTGATGATTCTGTGGATGTGGAATAAGGATTTAGTTGAGTGGTTATTTTTTTTGAAAAATCCACAAAAGTAGGTATAGTTCTCCCCCCCCCCCTGCTGTTTTCATAGTGTTCGATTTAAAAGTCAAAGTATCACTTGTAATATAGAATTGTGAGTAAAAATATCAGAATGAAAATTGTTAAAAAACGTTAAAATTTGTAGTAGTAAAAATTTTAAAATATTTATATATTTAAAAAAAAATTAATTTGCTTAAAAATGGTGTCTTTTTTCTGAAATTGTATATTTTATGCATGTCCAAATAGGGTACATGCAAATCCGTATGATTATTGGTATTATAGTTTTTCAATTGGTTGATGATTGATTCTATCAACTAACTTGTTGCTTGCTTGATTGAATTAACGTATTCTTTAGACATAGAAAAATAAATAAAAAATTATATCAATTTCCTTAATTGCAATAACATTTTAAGCCGTTTGATTCTTTGTAATTTTTAACTGATTGATGATTGATTTTATCAACTAATGTGTTGGTGTTGTATTAACTTGATTCTTTTAGATATAAAAAAACATTTAATATAAGCGTACAGAAACGTTGTTGAACCACCAAAGACCTTATTTTCACTTTAATGACTGTCTTGTAGGTAATGAGAAAATTTACAAGGGTCGAAACAGAAGGTCGTTCTCCACACCTTATGTAAACGATTTTGATACTTAATTTTTTATCAATAAATACTGTATTTTTGTGTGGAAATTTGCTTCTATCTCATAAAAATGATTCTTGGAAATAGCTCTAGCTCAAATTTTTCATGAACGTAACATTTTTCTTAGTACTATTATGCTAATTTTCTTAGCTCTCTCTCTCTCTCTCGCACGCACGCATGCACCATTCCTCACAAACAGTTTTCCAAAATTCGTTCTGTGCTCTTGAATGCCGTTTTCTTAAGGCACGTTTTAACAATCTGAAAGCACAAAAGTCCATTGTAGAAGCGTGGGGGTAATTTTACACGCATTTCATCAAATGGGACACACTTTATTCTTGTTTTTGATTCTTTCTTTGCTAACTAAGCGGCAGGTGACTTAGATGTGTGACTAGAGGCTTTGTCAATGTCTTTTCCATATAAAGTTGGAATTTCTTCTAGAAAAATTCGTTATAAAATATTTTGCTGATAGTAGAGTGAATTAACTTTGGCTTTACTTGAGCCTTTTTTTATTTTTAATTTGCCGTTGTTGGAAAATCCTGCAACGATCATGGATCCCATTAAGATTTTTACTTTACACTGACGAAGCCATATTGTATGATCATCAGTTGAGCAATAGAAAATTTTCTTCTTTTACTACAGTCACTTAAATATACCCATACCTCATCCAGTGTTGTTAAAAAGTTCCATTTTGCAGCAGCTAGGTGTTTTTTACCTAATTTTCTACAATATGCTTTTCTTTCAGCAATATGTTTTAAAAAAAAGGAGACGAACTTTAGAGTTAAACATCTGTTTTAACTTTATCCTTATGAATGATTTTAATTACAGTTCTGCAGAAAATATTCCTAGTTTCGATGCAATGAATCTCCCAGTTGGCGGATTTTCATTTAGGATCAGAGACTTCACTTTCTTGATAGTTGCCTGCATTTGAACAGTTAGGATAAAGTTTCGTGGTCGTGTTTTCATTTTTACTTTTTGCTAGATTCTTTTCCCCATTTTAATTTAATATATTACATATAACTTTGATTGAAATGCAATAACAGAGATTTTTACACCGCTTTTTAATGAATATTTTCCCTTGGAAACTTCGAACCATCTATCATTTTTAGGAGGCATTTTAAAAATAAATATTTTATTTTACATTCCAATCAAAAAGAAAATCTTTTACCCATCCGGTATAGTGGTTAGCGACGCTGACTGCTGTGCCATAGGGCCTGGGTTCGAATCCCGGAGAAGGCATGGATGTTTGTAAATGTATAGTGCCTTCGCGGCAAATGGGAGTACTGTAAATAGCCGTCGAGCCGCAAGTCCTCTCTTGAGGTTAGTGAAAGGGGAAGAGAGGTAGGAAGCCCCTGACCACTCCCAGGGTTTTCTCCCTCAAAATTGAGGTGGAACCGAGCCAAATCGTTCTGTCACCTGCATGGTGTTCAAAGCTACCGCTAACGACAGGTATACAATATAGCCCGATGCCATGATGAATTTCGTGGGCCTCGATCTGAGTCAGGCAGGTGGCATTAGCAACAACAACAACACAACAGAAAATCTTAGCAGACGATTATTCTGAAATTGCCAAAGTTTTATCTCAAGATGCAAACGGGAAAACGAATTACGAAATTGTTTCCATAAAGTGGGTCGACCTTCTGTAATAGGTGATGTGCAGATTATCTAGAAAATTCGCAGGTTATCTGAGTAGTCAGAGAAATGAAAAAATTTTCCGCACTTTAACGAATCACCCCAGTTAACGCGGAGATTACCTAGCTAATCTGCAGATTAACTGATTTCTGCACTTTAACGGAAACATGAACATCTAAATAAAAAAAAAACTGTTTGCAGGGTATTGAGTCTCCTTAAAAACGAAACTTTTTAAGAACAAACTTAACGCTGGCGATGTCAAGACATAGCACCACATTACTCTTATAAGAAAATACTTTAAATAAAAACTTACCGTATTTATTTCGAATGAAATTTTTCTTTTCTTAGTTGGCTATCAGTTCTAATAAACCGCATTCTCTCATTGACTGACTTGGTAACACAACAGAACTGTATCTTTTACACTAAACTACCGAAAAGGAACAAAAGAAAAAAAAAAGACTCTCGAGAACTCACTACCCACACAATCACAACATTAGTTAAGAGGATTCTTGAATCTAGTCGCGAAGTACAATTCTAGATAAAAGATTTTTTCTCCTCTTATGACAGTTTTCTTCGATATACGAAATAAAATACTTTCTACTATTCCGGACAGTCGAAGAAGGGAATTTTTTTCCCTATCTTCCTTAAGGTCTATTTATCATGACGCTGTGATGGATTCGTTACGCTACAGAGGTTAAGTCCAGGACCAGTTTTTTTAAAATCTATCCCTTTCGATAAAAAGAGAACAACGGGATCAGAATAAGAGGGAAAATGATGATTGTAACGGACTATTGTAGAAAGAATGATTTCTAGATGAGATATAAAAATGGCTGATGTATTTGGTTCCATTGTAATTCAAGAAAATTTCTGGGTTACTTTTTTTCCCCAGAAGAATCAATATTAAGCTGATGGTCTGATTACGTTATCGGGAAATTTATTTGTTTTTCCATCTGCCTCAGTTAGGATATAGTATCGATTGTACACGACGTCAAGGCAGAGATAAATAGAAAAAAAAAAGGCTTAAGTTATTAATTGTTTTTCTGAAGAAGCATTAACGAATTTTCTTGATATTATAATGCAACAAATTAGTTTTTTTGCTTTAAAGAAATGAATAAAAGTTATTTAAAATTTGGAATTCTTAATTATTGATAAGTTCTGAGAAAAAGGACATTTTTGTAGCTTAAATGTTCTAAGTTTTTATAATTCTTTTTTTTTTAATTTGATTATTTTATACACAAGCATTGTTTATTTTGTTTAAAAATATTTAAATATGTCAAAAATTTAAAACGCCTATTCAAATAATAAATAAAAAGAAATGAAAGAAAAAAAATTTTGAACACAAGATGTTTTTAAAGATATAAAGATTATATTCGGAACCGTGGCTTGGTAAAAGCATATAAATGAATAATTTTTTTTAATATTTAGAGTAACTTGAATTAGACTATATATACAAAATAGCTTTAAAAATATTATTGCAATACAAAAACTACTTAAATTCAATTTTTTATAAAAAAAATGAAGTAAGAATGGCATATTTTTAAAATATTCTAGTTTTACGGGAAATGCTTCTAGACTAATAATATTTGATTTAATAAATAGCTAGTACTTCTATACAGAGCCTGAAGTAGGATTTTTGAAAAATTCATGTTATTTTCTAAGTTAGGATCAATTAAAATAATAACCAGTGTTTTTTGTTAAAATTTCACTACTCTGATGTATTAAAATATGAATCAATCCACTTTTAAAGTATATATTTCTAAAATCTTAGTTCAGGCTCTGTACAGAGGTCTGAGCTCTATATAAGAAAATATTACAGCAGAAATATTTTTCATAAAAGGAGAATGCTTTAAAAATGTCATCATTTCTCATTTTTTGACAAAAAATTGCTTTTAAATATATTTTTTCTTGCAATAAAATTTTGAAACAATTTTGTGTCTATTCTAATACAAATGATACTAAATATAAAAAGACATTTATTTCCACGCTTTTTCAAAACCATGGTTCTGTACGCAGCCTGAGAAAATATTAGTGTCGCACTCGAGTGTCGTACGTAGCCTGATACCTTAATACAATGAGAAAAATTATTTACCTTACATATATACAGTCGACTCTCAATAATACAAATTTGAAGAGACCAATGAAAAACTTTGAATTATCAAGAGGGTAAGAAAAAAACTCCCAAAATGCTCGAAGAGAAATTTTTTTCTAACGCATTTAAATTTGAAACTATTTAATAAAACAACAATTGCGTACATATGCATAAAATTATTTTAAAGTACTTTTAAAATGTACATATTATATACAGTAAAAATATTATACAGAAGTTAAAAGTCCCGTATTAAAAAACATTTATGTATTAAAAACAACTACAAAAAGTATACATACTGTCCATAATTAATTTTTTTGACGAAAAAAATCTGTTACCTTTTCTTGTTTTTGTTTTATGGCATTCAATCTAACTTTTTAAATAGAGTTTTGTGGAATAAATGCAGCTTGAAAAACGTCCGCATCAACGTGATTTTGAAAGAAAAAGTTGAATAGTTTGTTTAGAGAAACTTCAGCTTCTGTCAGAGTTAACGGAGTCAATTCCGATGGTCATCAAAGGGGCTACGTTACAGGGGAGACAAGCAGAGACAATACAACGCAAAATATATAAGCTCCAACCTGTTTGCTACAGGACTCTACATGATAGTGAGTGTTTGAATAGTCGAGAGTTTTATTAGATCACTTCGAATTATCGCGTTTTGTATTCTGGTCTGTCACGGATTGTACGAAATATTGAGCGTTCCAAAACGTATTGTTTTAGTTCGAAATATCAAGAGTTTTTCTAGGAGCTGAGCATATACTTCGAATTAGCGAGAGGTTCGTATTATCGAAGGTTTGAATTAGCGAGAGTTGATTGTATATCATACTTTTTGGTCTCACACTTTTTTATATAAAATTGGTCTAAAAATGGTTAATTTAAATAATTAATTCCATCCTCGATGTGCAAAAGTATAGTTTTGAAATTGTTTGAAAAATTTATAATCATTCCCTATAGTTTCGTTATTTGAAATACAAGAATTCAGGGCTAGGTGCCGTTATTGGTTTGCAGCTGTTCTTGTACGCCTAAAGTTGCGGGTTCGACCATGGCCAAAGTCAGTGGATTTTCATGATGCAGAAAATCGACAGCGTCCATGCCGTATGATAATACGGCATGTTAAAGATCCCTAGATTGCATGTCAGCAAAATTAAATTCCTAGCACCATCTCACATCGTCAGAGCTCATTTGGCGGTCCAAACTACATTGCGGTGATTGGTATTCCACCTATATGGTGCAGCACTAAAAGGTGATACCATCTTCTGGAAAATGTATTATATATGCAATGGTAAATACCAATCCGCAGCCCCATTGGAAGCGAAAAGAATTTAAGGAATAATTGTAAATTTTTTAAGGGGATAGGTTCATGAAACAGGATCTGTATCTCAGTAATGTTAAAAATAGGTATTTTTAAGGAACATTTATAAGCATTCTATTGAATAAAAATCTCCATTTTTTTTACTGAATATTCTTTGAACCATAATACATACTCTAATTAGAGATTTTATGGATAGGATGTCTAATTATTTTTTAAAAAAAATATTTTTTGCCCAAATTTGTTTTTTTTTTCAAAACAGTGAAGTTTCATGATGTTTAAATGCTATAAATTAAGTCAGAACATTTTTTTGAAAAAATCCCTCGATTGAAGTATGTATTAGAGTGTAATTATTAATTATGAAAAGTTATAAGCTGTCAAATTCAGTAGTTTAGGAACAAATGTTCCTTATATGGTAAAAATGTTAGTTTTGAGCAAAATGGATTTTAGTAATGGAATTAGTAGACTTTGACAGGCGGTAAAACATTTTTAAAAAATTATTAAAAATACTTCTTCTGCACGTAGAATGAAAATTTTGCACCATTAGAAGCGTAGAAACTCATATTTTATTAAAATGGGAAAAATAAAAAATGTGTTTGGGGGCCGAAAATCATGTACCTATCCCCTTAACATTCACAAATACTTTTTTTAAAACTCCACTGATAAGAAAATAGTGCCATTCAATTCTAAGCAACGGAAAACGCGGGATACAATTTATTAATGTCACACTAAAAACAACTCGACTGTTGGGGTCAGACTTCGTAATTTTGAGCCATGGTTAAGTGACGAGGATGTTAACTGTTAAAAACCTTTTAACTGTTAAAAAAACTACCACATCAATCCTAACGGAAAGAATTTTAGCCACAACCGATTTAATATGCATCAGCTCCTCTGCACGGCAGGTATTCAATGGCTCTGGAGCTTGAATTCATGACACGCCGGCCATGAGTTCGTGATCGTAACCACAAGGCAATTGCGACCCCCCAACCAAAGTGCGGTCTGAGTCATGTGATTGAGGTTCTAAATTCCGTTAGCGTAATGTGTTCGTTTTAACGGACGTTTAAATCGAAAGCATCAATAAATAAACTATGTGTATAACCGATCCTGATATCGGATGATGAAAGTATAATGATTCTCTTTATTTAGTAAATCAAATCACAAATTAACTCCTTATTCGTTTCGTGAATCAGCTTTTTTCAAAAAGGAGGAACCGCGCTCTTCTTTTGTTCCATTGCCCACTCGCATCTTTTGCTCTGCATCTTCTCGGGTTAATGGCAGCACGTCCGGCTCGTCGTAAGCCATTAAGGCCTGCCATTACGCGCAGAATCCAGAAGGGAATGCGATTGAGAAGGGTTCCCTTCAACATCCAGCGTAATGAATGGTGCGAGGGAAACTATTGAATCACGGGGGGTGGCGAAGATTTAATTAGGAGCCTTTTATGAGGTTAAGTGATTGAGAGAAACTGTAAAAATAATGGAATGAAAAAAGGAGAAAATCAGCAAACTGTTATAATAACACTCTATTAGGTAGTTTAATTTCAAGAGGAGGTTTTTGTAATTGAGATATTGCATTGAAATTTTATATAAAAGTTGTTTCGCATAAAAAATGGATTTCTGAGATCAGAAGAGCAGTGGATTTAATTTTATTGGGTTGGCAAGA
>BMAO01017854.1:0-48289 GCA_019973975.1 Trichonephila clavata
CCCTCCGGAACTTCCGGTTTAATGTTGATCTATGGGGAAACATCGAAATTCAACTGAGTTTTTCAAAGTTCTAATGCAAGTTTTTGAAAAATTTTTTGAACTATATGGATAGTAGATGATCTGCAGATTTCCCACTCGGAATTTCATATTATTTCTTTCAGTATCTTTTCTAAAATACCTTTTTTAATTTTTTATCTCACTAGAGCAAGGTTGCCACAATTGCTTGCTTATCGCGTTTTTTTGGCGATGTTTGGAATATGTAAATAGTGTAAGTGTATTAAGTAATTAGTGTTATTTTGCGTATTGGATTTTGTTTTATCGTTTATAATTTACGTTATCATATCATAAATTTATTATAATAATTGTATTTGTCTATTTGAATCGTTTGTTTCTTTCTTGGTTACGAAAAAATAGTAATTAAATGCTTCGGAATTTTTTTTAATTATTTGTTTTTGTATAAATGTTATATTCATTAAGATATGCATGTACTTGCCGCCATTTTTTTTCTACATATTAATTTTTTATAGTTATTGGATTAAATTTCTTCCATATTCATTTCAAGAACAGTAATTATAAATATGTGTAAAATACTTTTTATTATTTATAATTGTTACTTTTTGACTAATTTAAGATTAATTAGTTATTTAATTTCTGATATGTATGTACGTATTCCATTTGTAACAACTACTGACAAAGTTTTCCATTGTCAATTTATTGAATTTGATGAAAATTACTGGAATTTGAAAAATCACTTCTTGTTCGCTTTTTACAAACATATTTTTTGCCAGAAATTTTAGATTAATTTCTGTGTTTTGTATATTTGGAAATTATTAGAAAATAACAAATCATGTTATTTTATCTATTTTCATATAAAATAACTTGTTCTTGAAAATATATTTTAATATTATTAGGATATCCAGGTTTTTAGCATTGTTTATTATTTTATTTTACATTGTATGGAAATATTTGTTTGGCTTACATATGTTATATTTTAAAAAATATTTTATTACTTAGCATGTGTTTGAAAATGCTACTATCTTTGAACAATGTTTCAACTTCATATATTGTATGGATTATGTATTTTGATAAATTTTTTATGTTATATGCAATTCATTGTGCTGTAAAAATAAAAAATTCATTATCATTAAAGAATAAATCTTTTATCATTAATCAAAAACTTTCATGTTAACTAACTCTAATATTATGTAATTTTTATGGATTTTTCTACAAATATAAATTGTATTTTAAAACAGTCTATAGTATTCATATATATCATACAATTTTAAAATTTATATGCAATTCAATAAGTAAAAAATATATTAAAGACAAAGGATAATTAAATTGAATTTCTAAAGACTGTTTACGCCTTTTCTCTTATGTGATATTTTCACTTAATATTGTGTAATAATTACTATAAATTATAAATCAAATTTTTTTTAAAACAAATTTCCTTAATTTGCATATTTTTCAATTGTTTTGAATTATTACTACATTATAGAATTAATATTGTTGCCTTTACTTTTAATATGTTGGAATCTTGTCACAAAACAAGGAAAACTTGTATAATAATGTATGTTTATTGAAATGAAAAATCTAATTTAAATTCAAAGTTGCCTACAAGAATATTAAATTAAGAACTTATGGTAGCATTATTATCAATCATAATATATACACTTGTAAAGCAAAAAATACTTTCATATTAACCAATAATCTATGTACACTAGCTGTTATTTTCTAATATTTACATAAAGTTTGCTGTTTGTGAAAAAACATTTCAGAGTATTACTATTTGACGGATATCTAGATTAATATGATATTCATTATTTTATTTGGTTTACATGCGAGATAGAATTTTCAATTTAGATTTAAATAAATATTTTATGCAACAATATTTTTAAAAATATTTATTACTTTCCATTTTTAAAATTGCTGCTAACAAATTCCAATGCACTTAAGAGATGCATTTAAAAAAGAAAATAACATGAAGTCTTTTTTAAAAAAAGGTTTTTTTTTATAAAATTTAAACATCAGTAGAGAAAATAGTACATTATCAATAAGTAACTTGCAGTAAGCAAGAATTAACTGAAAACACATGACAAATAATGAATTTAGCTCCTATAACAATACACGCATTGAGAACCTTTTAATAAGTTCAATACCCAATTTTCAAGAATTCTAGCTACAGCAACATTTGGAAATCTAAGCAAATGTATGTTATCGACATTTTCAAATAAAATTATTTACATTAATCAGTATTCAAAATAACTTTATTCAAAAATATGAGAAATTTGATATTTACAACAACAGCAAATTTTAACTTTCAGCCCTGAATTTCTACATTATACAGGACGTTTCAATTATTGACGAATATGTCTTGATTTTGCAAGCAATGTTTACTGGGAAATAATTCAAGAATTTTTTCCAATTTTCACAACTTTCTAAGTTATTGGCCATCTGAGAATGACAATTGAGGAGAAAAAACAACTTATTGACTCGTTAAAAGATTTTATATTAAAATCTAAATTAAAGTAAACCCTCTTTCAGTAAATAGAAATAATGTTTTAATCGTTTTTATTTTAATTAGTAAAGTACAGGTTAGTCAACCTTTGAATATAAATACCTTTAATGCTGGATTTAAGCTTCCAGCACTGGTCATTGTACATGCATGGCTAGGTGTATATTGTTTTTTCAAATTAATAAAAAGGATAACTTATCTTTATTCCTCAATTTACATACAAATTTCAATATTTTATGAGATTCATTGTTTTTAATTATTTTGAGGGTAACTGTATATTTTAAAAATAATTTGCCAATATGTTCCATACCATTCTTATAAAGGGCTTTTAAACTTTTGTGTTCTTTGAAACTGTCCAATTCTACTTGTTTGCATTCATCTGTTATATTTAAAATTAGCATTCTTTCAGATTATGAGAAGTTTGTTCTCATGTTGCAGCATTTGTGACATTTACTGACAGATTTTTCATTGCTAAGTAATAGAATATGATGAAAATTATTGGAATTTCTAAACAAAAATTCTTAATTTTTCAATAAATATGTTTTGCCATAAATTTAAAAAAATTATTTTTAACTTATGCTTTAAAAAACTCATTCACACACACACAAGTATATTGTAATCCCATTATGTATATAATTTTGTACAGACAAAATTCCCCTACAAGGGGCTGTTAAAAGTAGAAATCCCTGGAAAGTAGCAAGTTTGGGTGGTTATTACGAGAAGCACATACTAGATAGTGTCAATAAACCAGCTCTCTGGTGCTGTTAAAGAGTATCAATAGTATGCATGTAATTAAATTCATTAGTTTTGTAATGCTTGCCTTAGTCCTTTGAATTCTGTCAATAACGGATTCTTTCAAAAAGATTGAGAATGAATTTTACAAACTGGTTAATGAAAGTTTATATGTAAAACAGATATATAGATTTCTAGATATAAAATAAAATTAAAAACAATTTCAAAATATTTTTAAAAAATTTATTTGATCATCTTCATAAAAAAAAATAATACAAAGAAAAATACACTGTTAATTACAATAAATTGAGATTATCTAATGTTAACTTGCAACCATTTTGAACAGTACAATGATATTAATTGCATGTATTGGAATAGTATATTTTTTTATTTGTGCAACCATTTTGAACAGTACAATGATATTAATTGCATGTATTGGAATAGTATACTTTTTATTTGTAAGTATTTGAAATACAAACTGTTTATTTGCTGAGTTTGAATATCCACTTAACACCGCAGACCTTCCCTTTTTGTAGTGAGTAGCCTTCTGCAACCTTGGTCATTGGAAATTTTAAAAAATTGCTTATTTGCCATTATTTTGAACTACACAGTGTTTATTTACAATTTAAGCTACATATTTTTCTATTTATAATTGTTTGAATTACATATTGTTCATTTGTAATTATTTGAATTACACAGTGCTTATTTTCATATACCTATAATACTAAAGAATTATTTAAAGAATTTTTAAATCAAATAGAGGCAATTATAAAATTAATTAACTAATGACACACAAAATTCAAATATATACATTCATATTAATTCAAATTGTTAAATATTCCATTCTTTGAGTTAACTGAGATCAAAATAATTGTAACAATCAAAGAAGCAAAATATCTTGCATATTATCTTATATTTAATATAAGATAATATGTAACTAAGTAAAATTCATGTTTAGAACATTTTTTTTATATTTTCAGAGTTTAAAATAAAGGATATAAATTTTTCATAGTATTAAAGGAGATATCCTGTTAAAATTCACCTTTAATAAAAATCAGGATACATAACTAATAAAAGGAACTGATTGAACTATTAACAGATTCTGAGTTAAAATGAAGATATGAATTAGATGATCTTGAATTTTCGTTCAAAATTTACACAGAATATCTTCACATTTCAGTAAAAGCTGTAAAAGGACTTTAATACAACATATTTATGTGAAGTCTTTAATTTGTGTGAAAAGTCTTTAACACAAGTAAAAAAAAAACACTACACAGAAATAAATTGGATGATTAACATGAAAAATACACACACATTTACAAATAACAAATAGAACCCAATTGTAATATTTTTTTTCCAAAACAACTTTGGTATCCAGCTTCAAACTCCATTGGATTGTCCTAATTCCTTCAATTTATGGAAAAAATTTCTGCAAGAAAAATGATTTAAAAGTAAAATTTTCATAAATAAATATTTATCAGACAAAAATTCATAATGCAATTTAAATTTAGAATAAATTGAAAAGAAATCAATTGCTAATCTTCAGTTTAACAAATATGTATGAATTAAATAAATATGTAAATTAGCACAATTACTTGGATTACTTTAGTTATTAATCCTCCATGCAGGCGAATATTCACGAGACATAATCAGGATGCTCCGAGCTCTCTACAAAGCAGTTTAATTCCTATAATAATTGCCAATGCTTAATTCATGAGATCTATATTAATAATAGTTGACTATGTACAAGAGCAAAATAAATAGCTCACACAAAGGCTTAGTTAAAATTTTCATTTCAATTAAAAAAATCATCTCCAATCATAAAACGATATATTATAAATCATAAAACAAAATATTACACTTATTTTTTATCACAACTGATTCAATGTAACCTAGAAATTTTAAAATTAGTCTAACAAAACTAGTGTATCTAGATAACTTTTATTTTTATGTTACGTAATTACACCCACTATGCAACGCAAAAAACAATTGAATTCATACAACAAATATTCCTGTAACAGAAACAAGCTATTTTTTTTAATTAATATTTTTTCAAGAAATACAAATATAAGTGATTGTCTAATTAATATAAATAAAAGCAGTCGAAAATTATTTCTGATTGTGTGTTGTGAAAACTGTCGCCAAAATTGCTGCCAAGGTTACCATAAATAAGAATCGGGCAATGTTTATAACAAATACACGGGATTATTTCGAAAAAGCACAACAAAATTTGAATAATATCATTTAAACACAAACTTGTAATGAAATGCTTATTAAATAACACAGATTTAACTCTCGCTTACCAATTTTTCGGAGTCTCCTATTATAGCCATGTGGATAGACTCGTAGGACAGCGGTAAATTAAACGGTGATTTAAAAATTCGTAGAGGTTCTCAGAAAAAGATCCACATGTGGAACAAAGAGTGCATAGTTTACTCTCTTTCATGTCGGTAATTTTAAAAGGCTAAAAATTCTGCTTAAGAAATGCAAGGAAAATTAAAATTACTTCTGCTTAAGTTTGTATACAAAACAATGTTATTTTGTTGAAACCGGAAGAAGTTGAGGGTATTTAATGACCGCAGCGCCCCCATAGTAAGCTTTACGGTAGAACTTGTCCATATTTCAAATTGAGTAACAATTTATCAAAAATAAGAGTAAATAAAATTAGAAAATAGTATTACTCATACCAAGTATGTCACACAAAATTAGGTATTTTATAATTCATATAAAAATTTGTTTCAAATTATTTTTAATTATAAAAATTTGATATTTTGTTTTTCTGTTATGTGATCTGAACTAAATCGTAAATGTAAACAAAGTTCGTATTTATTTAATTTAATTTAGTCAAGAGTAAGTGATGCTAATGTATACGGCTAAATTGGATATAAAATTTTTGAAAAAATGATAAACTGATGCGCAGCTTTCAAGTCAATATGAGTAATTTTGACAAGTTCTACTTTGTAAACAACAACATTGAGTGGAACCCTCACTTACTTCTGGTGTCATATTAATCTATGGGAAAACATCGAAATTCAACTGAGTTTTTCAAACTTTTAATGCAAGTTTTGGAAACATTTTTTTACACTATATGAATATAAGATGATCTGTCGATTTCAGATTCAGGATTTTATAGTATTTATTTCAGTATCTTTTTCTAAAATACCTTGTTAATTTTTTAGCTCAAAGCAATGGAGATTTTGCATTAACCGGAAGAAGAAAAGGGTACTAATGACTGTAGCGCCCCCATAGTAAGCTTTGCGGTAGAACTTGTCCATTGGGGAAATGCAAAGAGTGCAAAGTTGATCAAACTTTAAAGGAGATTAACTATAAAAAAAATAAGAAATGGAATTAATTATCTCTATTATAATATAAAAATTTTCCCAAATGAACATAAGGAAAATGACCAAAGAATAAAAAGTTGTATAAAATAATTATTTGAGTTGCTTCATTAAAATAAAGATGTAACTCGTGAAAGTACCAAAGATTATTTTGAAACACATTTTTGCTGCAATAAATGAATAATTATACTGAAAAGAAAATTCATTTGAGAGATAGAATAGCTGAATTGATTTGAAGAGCAGATAAATGAGAAATCTGCTTTTAAAAAGAAATGAAAAAATATTCCGATGAATAAATAAACCTTAAACACTTGAGAATGAAGTGAAGTGAACTAAAACACAAATTGATTAAAAGAATGAAGGACAGTAAATTAATATAAGTAACACTCACACTTAGAACAAAGCACGTAAGAGGAATGAAAATCTCAACTGACGGACAAAGAAGTTACACAAATCACTGCCCTATCATGTTCAACTATCTCTATAACATATCCTCAGCTGCCCAGCAATTCAAGCCAGGCTTTTCAAAATCGGCCTAGAAGATTTGATCTTCTCTGATAAAGCTGTTGAGACTGTCGACAGCTTCGGAGCGATCTAAAGATTCTTTTTTTTATTAATCTCCACATCATGGACACGCCAACAACAAAAACACTCAACTAAATAACAATTACGGTATTTAAACTTTTCAAATTCTTATTTTAATTACTTTAATCACACAAATTTTAAGTGGTGTTGCAAGCCGGGGTGCTAAAAAGTTCTTTCAGATGAAGTTCAAGAATCTGGAGGGGAAAGTTATGGAAAGAGAGAGTTACAGAATGGTTTGAATTCATGTGACGTCACAGTGACATGACAATCACGTGTTTCCAACTAATCAACTCATGCTCTTCGCTATTGTTGACATTTGATTCTTGCGGAAACTTTCTTCTAAAAAGTATATATTTGTCAAAAATGATAACGTTTATAAGTGAACAAAATGCACTCGATTTAAAAAAACACGAGTGATAAGAATTTTTTTATAAAATTAAATTTTAACATTTGAATATTTATACCCAATTCACTTTTTTGAAATTGTATCTAAAACAACAAATACAAGCATAATGTCAGTTTGTTTTGAATTCATCGGAAAACACATTGCTATATTTATCATGATTTTAGCCCACTGGAAATTACTATTGAAGTAATTGAAAAAAAAACACGAGAAATGAGGAAAATTTATGCCGAATATTTACTACCGACTTATTACCAAAAAAATTTGAAAACTCGTAAATGCTGAGATTAATTTAGACATGTTAACAGGTCCAATAACACTTTCGATTTTTTTATTATAATGATTAAAAATATTATTTTGATGCATACTTTGTTCCTTTTAAAGAATTTACAAAAATAATTATTTCTAAACATGTTAAGAAGTATGCAAGCAAAGATAGCTTCTTACAAAAATCTATTTCTGTAATTTTTTTTAACTTATTTTTTTATGGAGCAAGTTGCAATAAGAAATAAAAGTAAAACACTAGGAGCTGCTTTATGCTAATTTTCTCGAGAACCTAGCAATTTTAATGAAAATTGTGTTATAAATAAATGAAGTCATTTTAATTAGATTCTAAAAATATAGAGACTCCAAACACATTAAAACAGATTAAACTTCCCATTAAAATTTAGGTAGCTTAAAAACCTATGTCTACGTGATTTTCGTATTTATTATTCACGATGGATTTAACAATCTTAAATTGAAAAAGGAACCGAATTTCATATTACGGATATTAGATTCGGTTAATAAACGTATAATATGAAAGTTTAATGCAATAAAGATCCACCTAATGTGCAGGATTCTGATTTTGTTATACAACTACATTTGTAATTAAGTTATTTTTTTAAAAAAACAATTAGTATGTTGTATGTATAAAGTAAAATTTATCTAAAATTGTATAGCAAAATTCAAAGACGAAGATAATCGCGCTTGTGTTTGTATTATTGTCAAAAAAGTATCCAAATGTTATTTGAATTCTATTATGTTGTATATCTGAACTCTTATTTTTTTTGTCGCCAAATTAGACGTAGACGAAAAGAGTTGCCAGACTGGCAACTAATAGCTATGTAACAGCCAATATTTGCCAGGAGGAATCACTGCCTCTAATTTGTCGTTTTTGCACTAAAATGAACTTTCATCCGATAGGAGGCAAAAAAGTTAATAATTTTTACAAAAGGTCTCATTACCATAATGGAAGAAATTCTGGATCATTCGTTTTTTAAGTTGGTTTTTTCAGTTGCCTTCAGAAAGAAGAAGTTTTGTATGATTTTTGTCAAAAATATACCAGTTCATTCTTTATTACGCCGATTTGTAATTATCTTACAAAAGAAAAAGGTAAAAAAAAAAAACTGAATATTTTTAATACAAAATTTAACAATTAGATCGAGCTACAGAGAGCTCTGAATAGTTTCAGCTTTAAAAATAATCCCCCGGTTTATAAATTAGATAATAAAAATATCAAAAAAATACAGCCATTATTATTTTATTTTTTTCAACTCCTAGGTTTATATATTCCTTCTTTTCTCTTACATTCACTACTGTAATTGTCTTTTTCTGATGCTGTAATTGTTTTTTGCCGTCTAATATGTCTACCTTTTACATCCATTTCTGATGATATGATTATCTCTTACATCTACTACTTTCTTGTTTTATTTTGAGAAAAGTATCAACATAGAAACAAAAGAGAAGAACAAACGATTTAGAAAAACGCGACACACTTCGGAAATCTAAAATGGAACAAAATTGTCAACGAATAGGTCAAATAGACATATCCCTTAAGGCTCCAACATTCTCAGTTGTTTCCTTGCTTGTTCATCTTCTTATGTTGACACGAACTTTGCTCTTTCTGATCAGCCCATGTTCGAAGTAGAGTAAACATTAGTTTACTTCAAGTTCGATAAGGAAGCAATACAGAACAGGGTACTTGAGAAGAAAGAATCTTTATACATTTGGGGGCTCCAAAATAACCATCTATATTTTTGAATCTTTCCATTAGAGAAACCTTCACCTTTAAAGAAAATATAAATATTTCCACGCATGTAATCGATTCCGTGTAGTGTTAAGGCCGAATGAAAACAAAGCTCACTAATCTCAACTAGAGACTTTAGACGAGAAGACTCTCAACTAGAGACTTAGAGACTAGAAGTTGATACAATATTGAGACGTAAGGGAACTCAATATTGTATCAGCTTCTATCTAGTTTGAGTTGCAACTAGAACGTCCCAGTCGTCAGTTAACTCTACAGTTAATAAGAACGACCAGGATATTCTAGAAGAAATATGAGACACCATAGAATAAGCAAAAGAATTTTTTTTGCTTTGATCATTGCAAAATCATTAATCACATCATTGTGATAAATTTCCTTTGTGATACCGTTTTGAGGGCCTAGCAACATCAAACTGTTAAGTTTTTCATTTTCCATATTAAATGTCATTTCATTTTTTATTCTCTTAAGGACTTAAATACTTCTCTCATGACTCGCTAGGAGGTAGTACGTTCGCTACTATTTCAGTTATTCCCTTTTTTGTGCCCCCAAATCTTTGACGCCGTAGGCGCGTGCCTGTCGTGCCTAAGCTGAAAAGTGGCCCTGAATTAGGAGGCACATTTATCGTACTGATAACGTTAAATTATATTTAAATGACAAAATATAGAAATTGCGCCTGTGACGAATTAAATAAAAATTAATTCATTTAGAAATGGTACGCAGATCAGAGTTTAGGTTAGAATGAAAGCTTTATGCCTTACTTTGGGAGACATTATCGTAATCAGCTTATTATAAAATGGCAATAAGATTAGTTTACAAAGTTTGATGCATTAATATTTAAGAATGATATTTCGTTGTATACGAAGGGGGGAAATCCTAATTCTAATACAAAAAAGAAATAGAATTTCGCAACGTCGCATTAAATAATGGTTAAAATTTGTGTTTAATTTTACTGAAAATTCTTAATTCATGGTATATTTTAAGTCATAAATATATTTATAAAGTATTTACTTAGCAATACAGGTAAAAAGAAATTATCGTACCTTTTGCTTCCTTAATAAACTAGCTATACTACACTCATGTCCATAAATTAAGGATAATGATGTTCAGGCAAAGAAAGAGACAGAAGCAAAACAAATATGACTTATTTGTAAAGTCTATTTATTAAACAAAAGGTACAGAGCAAAAAAGATGCTATATGTGTGACATTATTAATAAAAATTGCGATTTTTACTCCCTCGAGCAAATTTCAAAAAAGAACCTATTTACAAAAAACAGTATAACATGGTTAGTATGTTGGTTAATACGGAGTATGTCTCCCGGACGATGCAATACAGGCCTTACAACGCCTACGCATGCTGAGTATCAAATTATCAATCTGATCTTGGGGAATATTACACCACTCATTAAGCAATGCCCTCCGAAGTTCCGGTAGACAGGTGGGAGGGGGTCGACGGGCTGCAATTCGTCGACCAAGCATATCCCACACATGCTCTATTGGATTCAAGTCCGGTGAGTATGCTGCCCAATCCATACGGGTGATATCCTCCGATTGAAGGCATTCGTCTACAATGTTTGCACGGTGAGGACGGGCGCTGACATCCATAAACAGAAATTCAGCACCCATGGCGCCCCGAAACAAACGTACATGTTGCTCCAGAATGACATCCTGATAGATGTGGCCTGTCATCGTTACACTCTGAACACATGCAGGTCAGTTCTGAAACCAAGAATGATTCCTTCCCAAACGAGCCATCCTACACCACCGTAACGGTGTCGTTTAATGGTGTTCTCTTGGTGGTAACGGGTACCTGGAGCTCTCCATATGAAAGTCCGGCGAGAATCAGACTGCAAACTAAACCTGGACTCGTCGGAAAACATCACACAAGACCACTGTTGCGGTGTCCACAATGCATGCTCTCTACTCCAGGTTAATCGCAGGTGACAGTGAGTTGCGGTAAGGGGAACACATCTGACAGGCCTACGAGCATATAGACCAATGTGCCCTAAGCGTCTGTACACGGTCTGCCTTGAAACTGTCGTACCGATAGCTGAAGAGAGCTGACGAGACAGGTCTGATGCTGAGCTCCGTCTGTTTCTTTTGGCAATAACTGCCAAATACTGGTTCTCATTCGGCGTTGTAACTCGGGGGCGACCTGTGCTGTAACATCTACTCACATTACCATCATCTTGGAATCGTTGCTAAGGCCTGGAGATGGCACTCTGGGTGATTGCAAGTTCCTCGGATACTTGCAGCTGGGTACGTCCACATTCCAGTCGTCCGATAATTCTACTACGTAAAAAATCATCCAAATGCTTCCTTTGTGCTATAACTATGCGGTTATTTTACTGAAAGACTTTTAAAGCGCTTGTGAACAATTTTTCTTCTTTGCCACCATTCCTTATATACCCCTCTCTTACACTCTCGTCATTGTGACGTACTATCCGCGCCATCTGGTGGTTTCCTGTAATTTGCATATTCTTCTTCAAGATGTGTGTGATAATTCTACAGGTGAAATTTTTATTTTAGAGTTCAATTTCTGTGTGATTCTGAATTATCCTTAATTTATGGACATGAGTTTGGGATGTTTCTTTGTTACCTTTTCAATGATTTAGTCACCAAATTTGTATTTTGGACACATTCGCTAATTGTTTTTCATTGGATCGATGACTGTGCAAAACAATGGGTGAAGTTTGAATTGTCCTGTCTTAAATCATTGAACCATTGCAATGGTTATGATAATCATTCGGATTCACTATGCAAGGTTCAACATGTGTTCAAAACTTATTCCAAAATAAGTTATCTGATTTAGACTGGAAGCAAATGTATAGTCCCAGAATTCTACTAAAGAAATATCTACAGAAAATGAAGCACGTTAAAAAGTGAAAATTGTGATGGCCTCTTCAATGGCTGGATTAGGGATCTGCTTTCCAAATGTTCATTCTGCCACAAACTACTGCAGTCAATAACCCGGTGTCTACGGTCTATTTATAACCTAAAAACTTTATGTCTCGTACAAGCTAGGTTATTTCACATTGCAGAATTGAACCTAACTTATTCCTTCACTGTTATACGTGTACATCAAGAAGAGGCTTTTTTATAGAGTCCAAACTTTGGAAAAGAAATGATAACTTAGTGCACAAAGTAAGCACAAAAGGTTTCGTAATATTGAGGTAGATGACGGAACTAAAATGACGGCCCTCCTTTCACGTTGACCGCAGGGTGTCCCCCAAAAAGAATTCTCAACGTCCGTGATATACAATCACAATGGAAAATTGCAAGCAACTGCTGAGAATTAATGATTTAGGTGTAGCATTGTTAATATATTTGGGAAGACTAAAGCATTTTTTTAAAGAATGAATTGTTTAATTGTCCTTTTACAGAAGGTGGATTTCAAATTCTAGTGCGTTGCTATCTACACTGAAATGATGAAAAAATTCAGACAATATTTTCTCTTAACACCAGAACTATGCAGTTGTTTTTAAATGCTTTCGATATATGGAACACTTGGAGCTCTTTTAGGTGTTTTCGGGGAACCATTACCTCCCACACATTTTGAAAAATGTATCTTAAAATAATATTTAAAGTAGATCATCACATTATAAAGTTGCTTTATGAAACGACAATTAAAAAAAAGGGTTTTTTTGCTATTAATAAATTTTAAAGTAATTTTTAATATAATGCACTCACAATTTTATACTACGAACGCATTTTATTAACTTTGTAAGGTGCTAGCATTTTTTTACACAAACTTTCGAAGTCTAGATCTACCGAAATTATACGTAGTTCCATTTCATATTCTGCGAATAATTTGCTTTCATATTTAGGTTTTGTGCCACTCACGGTGAGAAATAAATATTTTTCATGTAAGTTCATTGTTCTGAATATTAAAATGTTTATAGCTGTGTGAGAAATCCTCTGTATTTTGCTCGAATTTGCAACCTAAAATTTAATAGCTGTTCTTTCTTAAATTTAGATTTTAATGTTGAATCTGTTGATATGTCGATTTCTTCCTTTTCCTTCGTTCTACGTGTTTTTCCCCCCACAAATGAAAAAAAATGCATTTTCTATTAGAAAATTATTTAGTTTTGCAAAACATTGTTTTAACGATTATAAATATTTTTCTTCGAGCCTAGGGTAGTAAACACTCTAATAGGTACGTCCTATAAAGAAAAAAACCCCAGTTGAATATCCTTTTATTATATTATGATAAGAGCTGAGAAATTATAACAAAAGTTAAATTTAAGTTTAAATAAGAAAATTTCAGTTTTAATCACCAGGATGAGTCTTCATAGAGAACGTGAATCCATTTTGCAAACATATTTAGAATTTTCTTTTCCATTTTTTACTGTAACCAATGGAACCCCAGAGTTGCGTGGAACACTGTTTGAAGACCACTGACATAATGGATCTCATAAGAGATGTGAGTTAACTTTAAAACATTATAGCAGACACACACAAAAAATGCTTGAAAGAAAAGTTGAAATACTTGTCAGGTAAGTCAATTAATCAAGAGGTAATGTTTTCTGTGAAGTCACAAATCTTTCTTTTTAAAAAAAATTTCATAACACAATAATAAACTTTTAATTTAATAGTGTTATGTAACTAGTTTTCAATAAAAAAGTACTTTTTATCATATAGTTAAGTACTAAATGAGATAAAACAAGTAAAAAATTATTTTTTTTAAATCATCTATTAACATTAAGTCTAATTACAATATATCTAGTGTGGTGGTATCTAAAAATAAGCCAGTAACATCCTCCGGACGGGAGGTATCCCTTTTGTATAGTGGTATGTTACATGCTTCCGAATCGGAAGGTACCGAGTTCAAACCTCCGATATTGGTGACCTTGGCTGAAAAGAAAAACGCAAATTTTCTGATGTGTCATGGCCCCATCTACCCTCAAGTAGAGCAAGCAAAGTCATCAGACCCACTCGACGCAGCAAAGTTGTCAGACTCACTTGACGCAACAGTAACAACTCACAAGCTCGCCATAACAACAAATATCTCACTCGTTCGCATATCCACCAACTCACTGGTGGCGGTATCTAAAAATAAGCCAGTAGCAACCTCCGGACAGGAGTGATCACTTTTGTCAGTGGTATGTTACGTGCTTCCGAATCGGAAGGTACCGAGTTCAAACCTCCGATATCTAGTAGTAATAATATTAAGTCACATATATATTGTGTGTGAGAAAGAGATAAAAAAGAAAGCCTTATTTATGCTCAAAACATTTAAAACTCAATGTAAAATGTTTTATTAATTTTTAGAAAAAAAAGTGGAAAACAATTTTGACTTTCAACTCAGCGTTTCTCAAACTGTGCCCCCCCCTGGGGGGCGCAAACAGATCGAAAATAAAAGATTTAAAAAAAAATAACTGGATTGAAAAGTAAAAAAAAACCACTTTTCTGACATAATAAAAAATATACATTTATAATGATATAATTTATATATATATTATCTGGCAATGTTACGTCATCAAAAAAATAAAAGCTTCAATCTTTGATCCTAAAACCAAATAAAAAACATTTTGTTTGAATTGCTGGAATCTCAAGAAGAAAGATTTTTTTTTTAATTACGTTTCTTTTTAAAGCTAAAATACGACTCTTTCTGAGAATAAATTAAAAGTAAAAAAAACTTTTTAAACAACAAGCTTTTATTTAAACTCGCTAAAAAGAATAAAATAAATTTTTCCTTTAAAACTTTTTTTATTATCAACTTATAACGTCATTACACAATTTATATGATATAAAAGCTCGTCGCAAGATTAAAGTACTCAAATTTACTTAGTTTGAAATTTTTACAAATTTAAATCAATCAGACCAAGTTATTTAATTTACTTGTTTATCTACACAAGTAAATCTCGCGACAAGCTTTTATATCATATAAATTGTGTAATGACGTTATAAGTTGATAATATAAAAAGTTTTAAAGGAACAGTTTATTTTATTCTTTTTAGCGCGTTTAAATAAAAGCTTGTTTTTTTTTACTTTTAATTTATTTTTTACTTTTTAGTTATCGCTGGATAGGTTTCTAAGCCTGTTCATCTCATTCAACGCTGGTTTTAGAAAAGAATCATAAAATATGTGAGGTATCACTGTTTTGAAAGGGAAAAAAAGGTGGGAGGGGGGGGGGTTAATTCGTAAAAAAGAAAGTTTTTGGCATTTTATTTTTTAAATCACTGATTCTAAAAGATCAAAATATGAACTTTTTGAAAATAATTTTCATTTAAACGCATCGATATTTATTTATTTTAGAAGAAATCATAAAACAGGCAAAGTATCATTGTTTTGTAAAAAAAAACCGTAACGGGGTGCAATAAATGATCTTACCTATTAAAAAACTTCTTTGGATGTATTAAATGTGCAAATAAAATTTTGAGTATTTTTAAAAAATCAGAAAAACTTCCTTTTGAGGAGGGACAGAACCCTAATCTTTTCAGCACTTAACTATGCGACATGACAATTAAACCAGGAAGTTCTCGGCAAACAGTGTGGAAGGACATTTAAAATCGAAGGTAGAGATATTCACACATCAAATCTAAAAAGCATTAAAATGAATACGCAAACAATCTATTTATGCATTATTTCATGTAAAGATAGCATACATGAATATTTACATGCATTTTTTTCATTTATAATATAAACTAAAATCAATTTTATACATTATTTCATGAAATGATAGAAAACATTTGAGAGATCATTTATTAAATGTTGATATTAGCATATGTGTTTAAAATCAAAGAGGATTAAATTTCTTTAAATTAAAAAAGAAATCTGTGATTTAAAGTAGAAATTTTTAAAATTACATAATTTTACATGTTTATTAAATGTTGAATTAAAATTGCGAGCATTTTTTGAAAACGAGAAAAAAAAAAGTTTTTGTGTACTTAATTTACTAAAGATTTTAAAAGAGCAAAGTATATGAACTTTTTTAGTTCAGATGATTTACTCGTCAGAATTTTGAGAAATCCAAACCTAACGATTGAAAAATTTCGATTAATGATTCACAGAAAACAGTACTTATTACTTAAAAAATATTCATTTAAAGCGCTACATTTAAAATAATGATAACGGAATAAAAACGATTAAGTTTTCCACAATTATAGAAATTTTTGTTTTATAAACGGATGTTTAAAATGAATTCTTTGAATTAAAACTTGTGCAGAGAAAATGAAACAAAAGTAAATTTTTCATTCGCATTTTTTTACTCGCCAAATTCGGTGATTTTGATTATTTATAGGCACCATCTTTTCTAGTTTATCCCTATTTGCAGACCTCAAATGCAAGATGAAACAGATAGTCATTGGGCGGCAAACCGGTTTTCGACGCCAAGTCTTAACTTACCGTAAAATCGCGTTTTTTATTAAAGTTTTTAATTTTTTTTGAGGGCTTAGTTTTTAAGTTCTGATTTCCAAGTTTCACATATTGATTGAAAAACACGGTAATTTTTAAATAAAAAATTTTAAAGAAATTCTGTATGTTTTTATTCTCGTAAAAAGTGCATTAAATGAAAAACACAAAAACTTTTTTAAAATGCGTAATGTTTAAGCACTTTTTCCAATCTTCACCTTAATTACGGATAATAATGTTCTACACACGGAAAAAAGTTTCTTGCGATTATTTTAATAGATGATGAAGCTATTAAATGTTTAATTAAAATTTTGAGTATTTTTTGAAAAATTATTAAAAAAGTTTTTGACATTTTATTTTTTAAATGACAAATTCTAAAAGAAAAAGGCATGAACTTATTTAGTGTGGAATATCGTTTTAATAACACAAAAATAAATTCATTCTCAACGATTTAGAAATCGTTTTCTTAAAAACGCATCAATTTTAACACATTTTTAAAAAACTTGTATTAGATACAAATATCATTATTGTGTAAAAAAATTGTACCGTATCGTGGCGAAATAAATAATCTTTCCGATTCAGTAATTATTTTTTTGTCTGAGTTTTTTAAAAAAAATTAGATTGCTGTTTTAAAAACGTCAAAACTCTCCAAAAAAATCCCCTCTTCCTTCTTCATTTTGCGTCGCCGAGCATAGCAGAAAAAAACAGCGCACAGGAGTAAAACAATTATGCGTTTAAAGGTTTTTAATTAATATCTTTTGAACTAATTACAATATCGGAATATAAGTGGCAAAACATGCATTGTCATCCAAATTAAACGTGTATACAAAATTTCAGCTCAATGAGTTGAAGATATCCACTTCAAAATTGAGTTGCAAGATTCCACCCGAACAAATTACATACATACATACATACATACATACATACATACATACATACATACATATATTGCAAGTTAAATAAAAGCTTGTAAAAAACATAACCCAGATCCAGAATCAAAAAATTTTTAGGAAGATAAAAATTCATCACTGTACTATTGAAATACTGTACATTAGTCGTAAAAAGAAAATGAAGACTTGATTCATTTTTCATCCCTGATTGAGCAAGGGAAGAACTTGCTGAAAGAAATAATGCATTTTACTCATGATAGCTAAAGTTAATTTGAGAAAAGCGATGAACATGAAATGAAAAGAAAATTTTCAAATGCTTCTTAAAGAACTTCATCAACTAAAATAAGAAGCCATAAGTGTACGATGACACACTGCTTCCTGCCAAAAAGACACAAGCCAAAAAAAGTCCAGCATGCTATTTATCAATCATCAAAGGACAGTAAAATTATAATAACTTGAACAAAATATGACAGTTTTGCCTTCAAATAACATTCCTGTAATATCAGTGAAAAGTGTCTGTGTGTGTGATTTGTGTCCTTTATTAAGGTCATGCACATTTGAATTATTTAAGTTAAGTTTATTGGAGTTTTTCTCAAATTATCAAAGAAAAATTTGAAAGTCCTTGAAAGTAGGTAAGTATACTTTCTCCTAATCACTGGAATTACGATTTTTATCATGTACAATAAAGATAATCATAAAAAAACTATTGGATGGACTGAGTCTCCTCTCACGACCATTAACGTTAGTATCGAGTGCGCGCCTCCTCCCGAGTTAAGACATTTTGAAGTCTTTTCGCTTCAAATATGAAAAATAACACAATTATTCTTCATTGGAATTTTATATTCTTTTTTCATTATTTAACATTAATTCTAATTGCTAATTCTGTGAGGCTTAGAATTACAGTTAATTAAAAACTATTTACAATATGACCATTCATTTAAAAAAATTATTTTACATTTTTGTATACATTGTCGTGCACTTGGTTTTATACTCCTTGCAATTAAGCTATTATATCATGAATATTGTTTTATTTTTTAAAAATGAACTCGTGCAGAGCGGGTACTTCAGCCAGTATATTTTTAATGTATCAATAGTGCACAAGGTATTTTTAACAAATTTCTTAATACTAAATTAAGAACAAGTTTAATAATTATGAGTGACTTTTATGGGCTCTTCTTGCTGAGCAAAATTTTTCAAAGGAAGGCTTAATATTAGAAATTGACACTTTAAATTACTTTTCAACATTTAGGCGAGATCTATACTTTGTCGCCAAAGCAGCCACCACAGAAAATCCGGTTTCACAAAGATAGGATGTTGAAAATGGAGTAATATAGTCTACGAAATGCTTTAGTTTTCACTGAAGAAAATTCATCATCCACCTCTGTTCAAAAATCAAAGAGCGATTTATTACAAAAATGACTTTTAATTTCATCACTGGATGTAAAATCTATGAAGATTTCTTCTTCGGCAATTGAGAGCCCTTCTGAAGTACTTTGAAATGGATCCCTAACCCACTCGTAACTTACTATTAAGCTGTCCTCAGCAAGAAAATACTTTTTTAAATTCTTTGCCAGTATGTTTAAATGATTTTCAATGGTTTTAAAAACACTTGCACGTGTTCCTCGGATTTCTAAGTTTTCAAGTAACATACAGGGGCTTTTTGTTCTCCATTTACTTCAACAGTGATAAATCCAAAATTTAAATATTCTTCAGAATACTTCCTTGATTCAATTTTCGAAACCATGCTCGTCTGTGTACTTGTTGATACTTTATTATCATCGAATGTTCGCTTACGACTTAAAAGTGTATCTATGATTTTGTTTTGTCACAGTATTAAGTGTGTACTGGTGTAAATACTTAATACTGTGAATTATTACTAACGCGAGCTTGCAAACTGTACAATGCACATTCAAGACAGATTCAGTAGCTATAGAAGTCTCGAAATCATTTCGCTAAAAAAATGTTTTTCTCCCTTCCTTTCTTTTTAAACCTAGAAACGATTTATAAAGGTCTATATTTTGTTTTTATCAATGTTAACCTTAGGGTACATAGTGATCTCAGTAAGGAAGTTTTTAATTTGTTTTTTTTTTTAGCCCAAATCTTATCATGTATATATAAGCTGATAAGCTTATTTTATGCATTTTTTACATTAAGCAAATTTTTTTAAACATTTCTTTATTTTATTGCTGATCAATAAACTGAATCCAATAGTTAGATATTAAAAAAAACCCGAAATTTCGGAGATATTTATTGGAAAAAATTTAATAAATAAGGTGTTGTTTGAATTCTTTTTTATAATCATCAGACAAATCTTTGAAAAACATGCCCAGCTTTTCCAAAATTTTTATTAAATCCCGTCAGAATTTATTAAAAAATGTACAACTCTTTCTAATTATGAGATTGTTGTGATCATTCCTGAGTTTCTATCAATTTACTATCAAGCAAATTTTGTCTTGTTACACACATCCGAGCCTGTTTTGTATTTCGTTTTACATATGTTTCATTACTGAAATTAATAAATGCATTTCTTTCATACATCTCACAATAATTGAAATATATCATTAGAATACTAAACTATATTATTGCGAATCTTTTATTTTGCAGCAATATCTTCTTAAATTTCAAATAAAACCCTTCCAAGATTAATAATTCTACGGAATTTCATCAATTTACTAAAATAAAATATTAGTATAATAATATAAATTATTTTAATACATTTTTTAAAAATCAGAAAGATGTGATTGTCAAAAAGATCACCAAAGAAAAATAGAACTCTTTATGCAAGTTTGAATAAGTAATAGTAGCAATTGAGACAGAGACATTAACAAACTTTTTTACGAGGTCTAATAAAAAGCCATCTTTCTATTTTAATGCGACTGATTTAATCTATCGATGTAAGATCGCTATTTGTTATGCGAAGGCTCAATTCATCAATTAGCTGCAGGTTTTATATATTTCTGAAAGTCTTCAAAATTTAGCACATCTGGAAAATTATTTTTTAAATAGTAATACAAAAGTATAAATCACGAAAATATTGAAATATTAATAGTATTTAAAAAAATTAATATTTGTTAAGCTGAGTATCAAGCATTATAAAAATAACTAGCAAAACCAAGAACTAAGTTATATTTTTATCTGAAAACCCTCTTAAGATTCTAGTATAACTTATGTGGTTGAAGAAAACGATTTTGGGGATGAACTTAGCTACGACAGAACCATTTATTATGGAAAGTAGCAAAGAAATAATTGACTTACATAATATTTCTAGGATTTCAAAACTGAATAAATACTTTATACCCTTTTTTAAAAAAAGAAATATAGTTTCTCCTAATTTTCTTTACAAAACATGTACTGTTAAACGTTTTTTTTTTTTCTTAAATGTATTTATGTTGCATGTAAATGTTAAAATTTTAATATAAATAACTATGCAGCTATTAATTATTTACTTATGGAACTTGTAAAAATTATGAAATTATTTATTGTTAAACCTCCAAAAAATCTCAAAAAAACATTAATTTTGATTTTAAAATTTTTTAGAAAAAGTACTAAACATGTTAGAGCTAATCCTATGCACAGTTTTACAAAACATACATTTCAGAACATGTATAAAACATTTCAAACCCGTTCGTCAATTATCAAAAAAGTCTTAAGGTTTTGAATAACAGTATATGTACAAAAATTCAACATGGAGAAATATGAGTTTGAAGTTTTCATTCCATGAATAGCATGATATAATAAATCTGAAACTTTTATGAAATGTTAATTAGCTTACTTAAAACTGCTTACCATAAAAAAATTGCACAAATGTAGAACAATTAAACAGTATACTGCCATAATGAATATTTAGAAGAAAACGAGTGAAATATCAATATTTCATAAAAACTTATCATAATAATTATAAAAAAAATAAATACACACACTTCAGAGCTAATTCCGTGCTCAGAGCTAATGCACAACATGTACAAAAAATGTTTATGTCTTTATTTTTTATTTCCATGATCGTGTATTCTTAAAAAAAAATCAAAAATTAAAATTTATCTGCTATTTAACTGTTTCTTAAAATTAAAAACAAATTTAAGCAATTCAGAGAGAAAATCCTTCCTTTCCTTTGTGTATATGATGTTGCGAACTTTACTTATTAAAAATTTATGTTATTTTTCAATTTTTTTCCAAGTGTTACTTGAAAATAAACTTCAAGTTCCATGAAAAATGAATCTTAAACTTAAACAGGAAGCTATTTCTTCTTGGTAATTTTTTTAATAACAGTATTATTCATAATAAGTTATTTTCCTGTCTGAGTATTTCGCCACCACTCACTCGTATCTGTAGTATCTTATGTAATTTTGTCCCACTCCTCTGTTCTTTTGCAGGTTGTTTTTTTTAAAAAAATAATTATAATAATAATGTATCATTTTCATGCTTATTTTTTGTATCGTTTTCTGTCTATCCCATGTTAAACCAAACCTGAGTAATCCCTAAAGTTTACACAAGAAAACTCATACACATATATGTAAATAGAATGTAGCTTTACTTTCCTCTGTTCTGCGTGAGTGAATTTTAACGTCACCCTGTTCAGTTACACGAGGGATTTTAGCGACGAACCTCGTAATTTTGAACCATGGTCAAGTGACGAAGACGACGCCCGAGCTGGCATGCCCTCTCCTAATTACCACACCACACCAACGGGAGGACATTTGAGCTGTCGACAGATTTGACATCCATCGCTTCCCTACACGGCGGGTCTTCAGTGGTACTGGACTCGAATTCATGACATGCCAGCCACGAGTCTGTTACATTGACCACTAGGCTAACAGTGCCACTTCCTATGTTCTGCACAGCATAATAAAGAGCTGATTTTAAAGTAGCTTTGTATATTTAAAATACTAATATATTTTTACTTGATAAAGCCCAATCAAAATAGGACCCTCGGTATTTTTGTTGTTGTTGTTGTTGCACTAGGGCTTTTGGTTACCGAGTTACGCCCCTTATATATAACTCTAGATTAAATAAAAAAAATTAATAGTGTATTTCCAATCCGAACAGTCTGGAGAGTAAAATGTCAACTCAGGTGTCATCCTCCTCAATTCACCGTGATTTAAAATTGTGAAGTTCGTCATCCTCTATACCCCTCACATTGTATCGCCCAACGAAATTCAATCAGAAATTAACGAAAAATCTATTTGTTTACTTTTATTATAGTAAAAGTTTCTGTTCACATCTATATTTTTTTATTTCAGAGAGCGCAATTACGGTTGGATATTGATTAGGTTTGCTTTCAAACGTTTCTAGCATTCTGTATTTATTTTTAAAAATACGTTTCAAAAATAGATTTTTACAATGTATAAAGGTACTATCCTTGATTACGTGTTTTTAAAAATTATATATTTTTTGGAAAAAAATTAAATTTTTTAAAAACAATGAGTTAAATCAATGATTTTCAAGCATTCATTTTTTTAAGTTAGCAACCTAAAAAGGAATCAGCAAAAAAGTAAACGAAAAATATTCATATTTCTTAGAAAATTTAAAATATGTATGTGTTCTACTTCTATGGTCATTTTGCTTTGACCTTTTTTGTCTCGCTATAATCTTATAATAAAGTTTTCACACACCGTCGAATAGTTATAAAAATAGACGTCTAAAATAGAAGCATGACTTCGATATTTTTCTTACAATTATATTTTCATTAAACTTCTCACAAACAAATTCCGTGGAAAAACTTAATAAAAGTGTAATAATGATAATTTTTGATGTACAGCATAGTGAGATTCATAATAGCAATTATTTTTCAGTATTTATTAAAATGTCTATTTTTATGTTATTAACTACGTTACAAAAACTCACAAAAAATTATTAATCCATTTACATTTAAAATATATTGCGTTCTAATCAAGATAAAGCATTAAAAATATCTAGCCAAAATAATAAATCAGGAAAAAAGAAACGAGAAAAAATGTTCCCAGGTTTTCAGATTAAGGCGTGTTCGTCTTCAAAGTGTTGTAAAATAGCCCCCTCCCCCCCGACGTGAATCTGACAAAGGAAATTACAAAGGAAAGTATTGCATTCACCATCTAAGATAGGAGATAAAAGCCCTGACCGGCTAGACGCTCCAATAGAAAACTCAGCTGTAAAGGAAAGTATTTAGGGAGTGGAGACAAACTAATATTCCTTCCCTTTTCTTTCTCTAGGAGGGTCCATTTATTTATCATACTGTAGAACCACACTTTCCTCTCTTTCATAGCATTTCTCCAAATAAAATATCAGAAAAATTAAATTTGAATAGAGGCATGATAGAAAAATCAAAAGTATGAAAAAACATTCACTTTGAAATAATGGGGAATAGTGAAAGAAAAAAAAAGAACGGGAAATTAAATTTACATTCAACCATTATTTGATTAAATTCTTTTTGTATTTAATAGAAAGGACTGAGAATTATTGGAGTAATCTAATATCATCCATTTTCAGTTTTTATGTCCCTAATTTAATGTTACTGAGTTATACACAGCAAAGATTTTGCCACTTTCTTCTAGTAAACTAAGGTAGTGATTTTCCCCTTTTGTGAGCATAATTTGTCCAGGCATAGAATGTTCAATAATACATTAAATTTTTTAAATAATATATGGCTGTGGAAATTTTCTAAAATCTAAACTTTTAAATAACTTCAGCAATAAGTTTTAAAATTTTAATTAATCCTGATTTGTCCACAATTTATTAAAATGCTTTTAAAATTTCAGAAATATAATCCCTGGGTTAAAGTTGGAAAGATACTAGTGTTTTAAAAAAGAAATTTATAAAAACTGCATTCATATTTGTTTAAATAAAATAAAAGAAACTGAATGCAAAGAAGTATAACATTTCAGTCAACACTGAAATTCTAAAAATGACAGCTACCTATTGTGAAAGTGTGGTGGTGTGGAATTTAGGAGAATGAAATGTTATCTGATTAAATCCTCCACATAAAAAGTATACAAAGATAGTCTATCAAGTTATTGAATATCGATTGAAATTTTATACATTTGAAACAATTTTTTAAAAAAATTATTCAACACACACACACAACAGTAAATTATAAGATCAAGTACTTCCACACTCAATTTTACATAGATCTAAATAAAAAATAGTAAAGAGGAATAATGAGCAAATTATTATTCCTTCCTATCAAAAATGTCATTTCAAAATGAAGAGCTGCTTCAATATATTAAGATGACAATGATTTTGAAGTTCAAAATGTAATATATATGTAGATAGATTTTATTACAAATAAATTATTTTATTATAGTTATACTGTGTGGTGAGGTAGTATGTTGGTCAAGAAATATTTATACCAAAATAAACAATTTTTGTTTTATTTTTTAATAATGATATGATTTTATATATATTTAAAGAACAAATTAAAATTCAGTATTCATTTTTTTAAAAAATAATAAATCTGCAACCCTTTTAAATTATTTTGAAGTACCCTCATATTTCTCAAAAGCATGAATATTTTTCAGAACATCTTTTTCTGTTATGCAGCTGTGTTACAAAAGCTGCTGAATTGTTCCTGGTGCTAAATACTGGCTAAGTTGCAGTCTTAGTGCCAGGAAGAAAAGATGGGGAACTCTGACAGTTTTAAGCATTTGAACAACTATAATTTCTGGTTCTCATATTAAAATATGCAGCTATATTTCCATCTAGCTCTGAAATTGGCACATCTTATTGGACTAAGTGAAGGCATTTCTGGGCAGTGCAGCATTGATAATTAAAAAATATATGCTATAAATTTGGGACTAAAACAGAGTAGTAAAAAATCGAAGCAAGTACTGAACATTCAGAACAGTACCGGGAAATTGGGATAATGTACAATCAAGTTCAAAGGAAATTATTAAAGGAATTAAATATGAGAAGGAAAAGATGTAGTAATCTTTCTTCTTAACAACCTCCAAATTAAAAAAAGGAGAAAGAAAAATTTATACATTTTTTTCATTGAAGTAAAATTTTCAGAAAAAATCAATCTCATTTTTTAAAATAAATATTTATATAATTTGTATACCTCAATACATCAAACTCAATTTTTTATTTCAAGAAATTATAATTCAATGAAAGAAAACAACCACTGTCATGTAATAATATATTCTTATTATTCGAAGTCTTATTTTTTTTACAAAAAGAATTCTGTATGTAAAAAGTTTTTTTTCCAAAACCTGTAACAAAACCTCGTTTTCACTGGAATATGTGTTCCGAGCAAAATATACACCAAGGTATTTTGAAAATTTAGCAATATTTTCTTGCCTTTAATAATTAATTTTGAAATACTTAAAACTTATTTTAAAACTATCTCTACTCAATATAGCTAAGACAAAAAATACTATTTCATGAAATTTACTTAAAAAAAATTTTTTTTTTTAAAGTACATCAATACTACTGAAGATTCAAATGATTATAATACTATACTTTTTAACAATTTTTTAAAAATGTTTTCAGCTTTACACTACAGAATTTTAAGTTTAATCACGTTTTAAGCATAGCTGAAATATGAATCTTATTGTGAACAATGGTTTTAATGAATTTTGAGCAAAGTAAGAACAGAACTGAAAAATAAATTATCCCCTTAATACATTAGCTAAATCACAATATAAACATATTTTTGGACTATTTTTTAACTGAAAAATTATATGGAATTCACGTCGATTTTTGTTTAGTATAAGCTGAAAACAATTTTAATTCTAAACAGTGTTTAAAAGGCAATGCATGTAATTCCTACCATTTTATAACAGTCAATAGCTATAGATAAATATAAAAGACAATTTTCTTCCCTTATTATTAATATATATATATAATAATTATATTTTTTATGTATATCAGTATTTTTCTAGTTATGTTTCTTAGAATCTGTTTTCTATCATTTAGCTTTGTGGGTAGTATAATTTTGTCTTATTATTTTTTTCATTTTATTATACTATATATATATAATGAAAATATCATTTAATTTCAGCTGCAAAAGATAAAAGGATTTTGTAACAATAATCACATAATTCTCAAGTGTCTGTTTAGAAAAAAACTTGCTAAACCTGATTCAAATGTTATAAGGATTGATAAAAATTTACTAAAAATTGCAAATAATCAAAAATATATCAATAAACTAAAATATGTTACTCACCTATTTTTAGTTTACAATATAGTTGCAGTTCCACATTTGTTTTTCCAGTTTCATTTAATATTTTTTTAAATTTAATCTTAATTTTTTTATTTTATAAACATACCATATTTCTAATGAACTTGTATACAACAAATAAACAATGAAAACATATTTATATCTTAAAATTCAAACAAAAATTGAAAAAAACATTGAAAATGTTCAGTAGTAAAGTTATAAACAATAAACACACAATATTTATAATAGGTTATTAGATTCACACATACTGAAACACACACTCAACACAGAATACTCAACAAAGCATATCCAAAAAATACAATATATTGCACTTTTTTATTGTAATTATTTTTTAAGTAGCCAATAATTCATAACGAGCCAAATATAGCAACCCCAAAACAGAGAAATTTGAATTCCAACTCTGTAAAAAATAGGAATAGGTGCTATTAACGAAATCGCGCATTACATGTCCGGCCTTGTTTGTTCCTTTTATCTATCAGACTTTACTTATATACTAGTTCTACTTTGTAAACAACAACATTGAGTGAAACCCTCACTTACTTCCGGTTTATTGTTAATCTAAGGGAAAACATTGAATTCAACTGAGTTTTTCAAACTTTTAATGCAAGTTTTTGAAACTTTTTTTTGCATTATAGGGATAGAAGATGATCTGTAGATTTCAGGTTCAGGATTTTGTAGTATTTATTTGAATATCTTTTCTAAAATACCTTGTTAATTTCCTAGCTCAAAGCAATGGAGATTTTCATTAACCGGAAAAAGGTAAGGGTACTAACTACTGTAGCGCCCTCATAGTAAGCTTTATGGTAGAATTTGTCCATTGATAATTTTTTACATGGAAGCAAAGGGCATCCTTTTTGGAACTGAACTGACTTCAATTATATTTGTATACAGTGGTTAGGCTTATGCATTGTTCATTTGCCTAAAGATTTATTTTAAGCTTCGTGTTAATGTGTTCGTAATTTTAATTCGATACTAAATTGTGCTCACTTATGACATTCTTGCATTTCTGATAACTTTCAAGTTCCAAAAGTCAATATTTGCAGTTTACCAGATAAAACCGAAACACCCATGAATTATGTTTGTATCAGAATTCAGAATATATTACGAGACGCAATTTCTCGTTCAGTGCAATGGAATGCGTAGAGAAATGTTTGCCCTGCAAACTTCAATAGCTTCATCTAATCGTTTTGAATGATTGGTATGTGCTTGTAACATACAATGAAAATATGGTCTAAATTCTTATGGGGGGGGGGAAAGCAGTTGAACTGATTGTTTGTATATATTTAGTTTTTATGGTGGTGATAATTGGTGCTAAATGAGCAAATTTTCTCATTAATTGTCAAAATGAAAAGTTTTTGGCATTTAGAAGAACATTTTCTGTGTAATTGCTTCTTATTTATTGTGCAGTTTATCGATTTGAACATTTTCATACCTTGAAAGGCCTCGTAGAAAAGCTTATAATTAAGTTTATATTGTTACATAAGTGCAATGTATAAAGCGAGACAGCCCACTTCCCTCAATTCATGTGAAAACGTGTTTTTATTGATTTTATGTTGACACATCTACACCTTTTAGCTGCATCACATCCATTAATTCTTTTAATCATGTTGAATTCCGGCAAAAATTATTGATCAATACTCCCAAGAATAGCAACCATCCGGATTTACTCAGACAGCTGGCACTTGAAGTCATAAATGTTTTACCCGATAAAGCCTTGATTATGTATACAGATGGTAGTGGTTTTGATACAGGTAGAGCAAGAAGTGGTCCAGGACTCTTCAGACGTCATTGGCACACTTAAGAAGTGGTCACCTATGTGGTATGATCTTTGTGCTGGGGGTAAATTCTTTCTGGCCTGTTCTCTCCCAGCTTTTCCTGCGCATCTTCTGGACTGCTGAGGCATTTTCCTGGAACAGTTGTTTGATCAAGATCCAGTTTGTGACATTCTTATGCAGAAAGGTCAAATAGACTTGGTGTAGGCTTTTCTGCACCAAGGGGGATGGAAACAACAACATAAGTGCAATTACATGTAAATGATTTTGTGCTGATTTCAGTATTTAGAAGTAAATAAGAATATGCTTTGATGTGGAGATGCATTATGCTGTGAAGATATGCTGTGTATTGTTATTTAAAATGCATTTTGTTGAGAAAATTTATTTGAAATTGAAAAGGAACCTAAAAATATTTATCTCTAAATGAGGGAACTGAACTCTTTTAAAGGTTTTCTAATTATTTCTATTAAGTCATGAGGTTTTCCCATAATTTTATGTAAACTGGCTGAATAATGTGATAGTCATTATTCAAATTCATGCTTAGCAAATCTTCATTTAAAGGTCTCCAACAGTTCACTAGCTTTAAATAAGTTTTCAGAACATTTCAGTTATACAGCTGATACAGTAATACATTTTATCTGATTTCACAAGTAACTAGCTCTGTTAAGACTCTAAAAGTTAAAAATAGGATGTCATCATGTCTTATATATTACCAGAGTTATTCTACAGAAAATATTCGCCAAGATTCCCTAAAAGTTCTACATATGGCTTTTTTACTGATTGAAACAGTTCATTTTAGTTGATATGGTAACCCTGCAAGATATTTTTAATTTGTATGTTTTATATATGGGCATATGTGCAAATAATGACTAACCCAGGATCACTTGTACCTGTTTTTACTTTATTGGTTAAAAATTTTACAGTTTTATGAATTGTATAGATAAAATTATTACATTTATTGCAAGCTAATGAGACTGAGATTAGTATAAACTAAATCTATATGTACAACATTCTTTTTGAACTTCTGAGAAGCTTTTTCTTGTTCCTGATATGTACAGAACACTGCGCAGCTGATCCCGGGTTAATGACTTGATTGCTTTATGTACAGTGGTTAGGTTTAAAAACTTTCCTTATTCACTAATTTTTGTGTGCATACAGATATTGAAGCAATGTTTTGGATTTAAATTACATTTGAATCTTAATCTTTTAAGTATGCTGAAAAAAAGAGTTTTGGTTTTAGCCTGTATGGGTGTATTCGTACAGTTAATTCTAAATCTCAAATATTTTTGCACATTTTTAATTTCAACTTTTTTTGTCTTTCTTGAAGACAATTTTTTGTTTCTATATTTTAGAACACATTTGCTTTTATTTTTTTACCCTACTTCTAATCTCCTGTTTGAATAAGTGCTGTTATAGAAGGATTTAAACAGGGCCATTTTTAACATCCCCAACACCCTAGGCATTTCATATAATAATGCCCCTCTCCTTCAGTTCTTACTTTGCAAATTTTGGTTTTTTTTTTACCCCTTTGGAGAATCTCCATTATCCGCCCACCTTTAGGCCCACTATATTCCAAACTGGTAACTGGCAGCTGTAAGGAAAGGATAGTAGCATGGTTTGGGGGCTGCTCTTGTTAATTTCTTACCTTATGGCATCAAGAACTACCCACCCTTTTGTAAATGATTACAGCAAATTAATGAAATCATTTCCAATTACAGTATAGAGAATACATTATTGTATGAATTGTTTTCAACTTGTTAATTATCTTTTTCCATGCTTATTGTTCTATCTTTTAGTTTTAGACATCCTTATTCTTCGTTAAGTCCTTTGTTATTGTACTTGTACAGCAAAGGATGTCTTCGAGCTTTGGTCATTGCAAAATCGGTAATGACATCATTGTAATCAACAACAATTGTAATATTTTGAGTGCATAGTAATGCCAAAATGTTAAGCTTTTCATTTTCCAAAGCAGATCTCATTTCAGTCTTTACTCTCTAAAAAGCTTCTCTCTGGTGTACAGTTTGTCATTGGAAGAGTCAAGTGAATTCTCATTATGACTTCTAAATTTGGGAAGGTACTTTTCTACTTGTTTTTCATGATGTTAGAAGATATTCATATTTTTTCCATCTTCATATATATTTTGAAATGTTGATGTTCTTGCACAAACTGCCCTTCATTGATGCCTTTGAGGTAGCTTAGAGCCAAGTACTTTATCTATTTTGTCACATCTTCTTGCTCCTTTTCATGACGATATCTGAATAACTAGAATCTTGTGTTAAGAGTTTTGTAGTGGTGGTACATTTGCTGTAATTTAAATTACTTTTCCGAACCCGGGGTACCTTAGTGATCCTTCTCTATTTTCGACCCTCTTTCTTGTCATTCAATTCATTCTTTCTTTCTCTCTTCCCATCTAGACCACAGATATTAAAGCAAATGTTTGGCGCAGTATAGCCTAAATCGGCTCTTGCACCAATAAACCCCAAAATCACTCAATCACTTAAATTACTTTTCCGTTTTCACTCTTCAATTTTTGCGTCATAGGTATGTGTCCAAGTGTAAAAGCAGCCTGAGATTTAAAAGTTTTGGAAGTAATGGAAGTTTTTGTTATAAATTTATTATTATTCACTTCCATTATCCTAGATACATTTTTGTATGACATATAATTCACAGGTCACATTTTATATGTATGCTTTTAGAGGAAAAAAGAAAGGTTAACATGAAAAATGGTATTTACCTCCCTGCAGTTGCATTTTTTTTTTACTATTTGTTACAAGATTATTTTTAGGGTAAGTTGTTTATTCCCCTGATATATTAGTGGTAAAACAATGTAATAAGTAAAATTTTATACCTTGAAATGGCCTTTGGAAAACAGAACAAAATGATGTACATGCTTTATGTAGAAGTAAATAACTATGCTAACTAAATTTTTAAGCAGTGTCAAAATTCACTGAATTTACTTTGCAGAATCATCTTTTTGTACAAAGGGGCACATATAATTTTATCAATTTACAAATTCATTTGCTGTAAGTTCATTCAATGATTTACCAAAGCAATATCTTGCGACAGTGGTGTAACACAGAATACTTAGGGCTAGATATTATGAAGGGTACGTACTTTGTGTCAGTCAGGCCTTGGGCTCCTTAGAATCCTGCTGTCTTGTGAGGTGTAAGGCATTGCTCATACTCAAGTGCCCAACACTGAATCATGTTTTTTTACTTAGTCTTTTTTGCACAAGTCATGATGATCCTCTTTTTTAGATTATGACAATTCTATTCTTGGCTACAAATAATTTTTGTTGTATTTTGAAAATTTGCGTTTATGTGGTATCAATCTCTCATTCAGGTCACCTCTATACATAATCCAAACTCTGTACATGGCAGCCATAAATGTGCTACTCAAAAGTTACCAATATTGGCACAATGTGCTTTTCCTCCAGAATAGAGATTGAGAGCATGCAGGCAAAGTAGGCTTACCTCTTTTGATTTCTCTGTTTAGGTCTCCTCAATGCAGATCTGTACTCTAGCTAGGTCCAAATGGAGCTGGTCGTTGAGAAAAGCTGCTCTACTGTGGCGTCTTGTGCTTTAATACAGGTGTCGGAAGGTCGTTGTTCCTTTCATTAAAAAAAATCCACTTTCCACTTTATTTCTAGCTTACCACAAAATAAATTAAGAATTTTACAATTTCATTATTTTTCAATCTATTAAGCATAGGAAAGCCATAAAAATATTTAAGTAGTCTGTTTTAATTATTTATTCACAAATTAAGGATTCATATGAAAATGGTTTTTTCTTTCTTTCTTTCTGCATATTGATAAACAGTTTCCACTTCTGTAATTATCTGTTCTAGTTAGTCAACCAATGTATTTATAATCTGAATATGGTTCAATTTATATTCTTGCTTCAATTTGAATATTTTGGGTTTCTTTCCATGTGAAATCACAGTAAAGAAAAAATGTTAACAAAGGACATCAAAACATATTTCTATTAATTTTTTTAAATTTTTTTATTAAGAAAATTGTAAATGAAATTTTAGACATTTATTACTCATGTGAATGAGCAATTTATTGAAACTGATTCAAAACATAGGGTCCAAGATCATGTTCAAATGATATGGTCCATTTTGCCAGTGTAAAGAGTAAATGTCAAATTGATTTATTTGCCTTAATTAGGCATGCTGGTTTTATGAATTTCTTTCTTTTATTTGAAGATCTCGTTCTGTAAAGTCACATGCACCGTTTGTCCCATTTTTGATTGTGCTACTTTTTTCATTCATTTGTTTTAAGTTTGTCTGGCCTTGTGGGGAACACCCTAAAAATGTATTTGCATTCCTTTTTTAAAATTGATGTTCATATCTCAATTAGGATTTTTCCCCCTTGCTTTTTGCAAGGTTTTTAAGTAGCATTTTTAGACATTTCAAAACCTTTTGAATGTTTAAAATGAGTATTTGGCTCAGCTTAGTCAAAATTAGCTGTTTTGCCTTAAACTCCGCAGTTACTCGTTTAAAACTTTGAACACAACCAGGGAGAAAGATTTACTAAATTTTCATTGTAATATCTTAACTCTCATTAAACCTAAAAATTACATTGTTAGAATAATGTAAAGATTAGAAACTTTTGATAACTTGAACTAAAAAATTAATTTTAAAATTACATTGTTTCTGGTTATTAGCAACTTCTTGAAATATGTATTTTTTCCCCCATGCAAAATCTGAACAATTTCTTTTCAAAATGTACATTTAACTGCATACCTGCCAACGTTTATGCTTTGTTTGTAAAGTTTACAATTTTCAGCCTCTCGCATTATGTTTTACTCTCATACTTTTCTGTCATCAGCAGACTATTTTTTCCCATTTTGCTCTTATTTTCCATTTTATATTCACAGTGAACAGAAAATAGGTACACAAAAACTCATTACCATCCAGTTTTAAAAAAAATTATGAAGTTTGTCTTTCTTTTTGCTCATTGTATTTTGTTAGCTATCGGTTACTAACTTCATACATGAGTGCAAATCAGTTCATTTATATTTCCTTTTCCCCTTTATAGCAACTTTCTAATGCTCCACTCGTTTTGTGTTTCTTTATTTTCTATTGGCCTTGCAGACCTGAAAATATAATAAAACCTTGCCTTTTGATGTTTTCCTGACCTGTAAAAAGTACCCTGAAATGGATAAAAGTTAAAAAAAGCAACTCTCTTTAAAAATAAACTATTTTCATAGTAACCAGTTTATTGCACTGTTTGAAACAAAGTATCTCAAGCAAATTTTACATTACTATTTAACAAAAATCTTTAAGAAATGCAGTCTTCTCTTTGCAAAGTCTTTTACAATGCCATGAATATTAACTAAAATTAAAACAAGGTCCAAAAAATTACAAACTTATCAATGTTTGTTAACGTTATTCATGGAAATTTTAACTGACTGCCGTGGTTAATAATGCAACCTTCACACTGAAAATTTTTATGAAACATACTCATGATACTTTCTTCAATAGAAATGGTGAGAGATTTTAGCAAAGACAGTTCGTCATCGATTTTCACACAATTTGGTGTGACATCAATATGACTTTGGATAAATAGTTCGAATAAAGACAATGAGACCTCATCATTTCAGTAGTGCACAAAGTTTTAAATTACTTAATTTGTCGTCATCCAAAGCGATCTAAGCATGGTATGTAAATTTAGAAAGAATTATACAAAAGATTGAAATTAAATATTTTTTGAAAAAAATCAAACCATGAATACAAATTCATGGCCACTCCATTAAAGGCAAGTTTTATATTATTGTACATTCATACCTGATCATGAAGCTTGTCATATATCGAGAAGCTAGGTTTATACATTATCATGAAGCTTGTCCCCTCAGGGGGCTCACCTTCTTTAGGTGAGTACGGGTTTCACGCTCCCGAGGGACCCCAGTGATCTTTATTTTCCTCTCTCCCCTCTCCCCTTTTTTTTCTTTTGGACATTTGTTTGCTTTGGGGAGTTCCTTTGGTCTATGGTTTTGTGATAAGATATCACTGTTTTAATTACATAACCCACGATTATTGCTTTCCTATTAATTTTTTAACATTGTTTAAGCAAAAAAATTTAAAAGATATGTTTTAAAAACTTTAAAAAAAAAATCCTCTTTTTTTTAATTAACATATTAACAGGTTGGCGGCGTATCAATACCGATCTGCTGCGTACCTAGCCTTAGCTCTAAGGGGTCTCAGTACCACCCTGTAGCCTCTCCCGCGAGGGATACTATTTGGGCAGTGGAAAGGACCCTTGCGGGGTAGGGTATGCGGCGGAAGAGTTGCGTGCGTCGCTGGCGACGGCTTTGAGGTACGTTCTGCCGAAAACGTCCTAGAGGTTGAGGGCCTTGGTAGCGGATGGCTAGGCAGCGGGGACTCGTTCATATCGAGAAATCCTCCTTGGCTTCGGCCTTGGACCGTGCCCGGCAGCATGTTATGGGGGTTTCCCCGTTGTCTAGCTTTGAAGAATCCTCCGGCGGTTCCACTTGGCACGTTAGAAAAGTGTGGGAATTCGGGGTCTGGCGGGGGCCCCGATGGAACTGGAAGGAATCCGTGTAGCCAAAAATATGATGACAACTAAAGAGAATATCGTCTTGCCGCCTCCTATGGAGAGAAACGGCCTACCTCCTTTGCCTCCAGAGGCAGCGAACTTTTTTTGGGCTGACCGGGTCGAAAATTCGACCCCGTCATTAAGCCCAGGGTCTTTGTGCCTTGACGGAGGCCAGATTCCGTCAATATCTCCCGTAAGGGAGCAACAAATAGAATCGATTAAAATGACATCATTGAACGCATTGCAACAGGCATGTAGCGATTCCGCTAGATTTTTTATTATGAAAACCGTTAATACCTTTTCAGCCGTATCACCTTTTCTGATCGAGAAGGCGATTACAAGTAGTATAGGGCAGGTTAAGACAATCCGTAAGATGCGCTCCGGGGACTTGTTCCTCGAAGTGACATCAGCGAAATAGTCTGCAGCCCTTATGAACCTTCATAAAATGGCCCATTTTGACATCACTGTCGTTCCACATAACACCTTGAACTTTTCGCGAGGCGTCATCTCTGCAGCGGATTTGTTGAATGTTTCAACAGAGGAAATATTGGAGAATATGCAGGATCAAAAGATCTGTGGAGTCAGACGAATTACGATTCGGCGGGATGGACAGGTGCTTAACACTAAGCACCTCATCCTGACCTTCTAGACGCCTGACCTCCCACAGTCCGTTAAGGCCGCGTATCTCCATTGCCCTGTAAGACCATATATTCCGAATCCGCTACGCTGCTTTCAATGCCAGAGATACGGACACTCAAAAACAGTCTGCCGTGGCCAACCAACCTGCGCTAGATGTGCAGAGGTAGGCCATGACAGCAATGACTGCAAAGCCAGGGAACGATGTGTGAATTGTAAAGGGGAACATTCGTCATTTTCCCGGTCATGTCCTACATGGATAACAGAAAAGGAGATAACGGCAGTCAAAATTAAAAATAAACTATCATATCCAGAGGCTCGGTGTGTTGTATTATCACGCACGCCAACTTCTGGAAAAAGTTACGCAGCTGCAACCAAAAAAACTTTCGAAACAAAAGGCACCCAAAGTGATGAAATAGATCTCGGTAAAACCCCAATATCCACTAGTATTGCAGTGGATACAAATAAAATAGTATCAACTTCACCCATTAAGAAAAAAAACAAAAAAACCCGAATTAAAGAATCTGGCGTGATGTCAAACAAAAAAAAGAGGTCTAACCTCTCGAAAAACCCGCAAGATAAAAAAGACGATGTACTTATTCTTCACACTTTGGAGAGTGATGAATGCCTAATGGAAGATCTCTCCAACTGTCCATCGACTCCTAGCTCCTTACAAGGAGCGAGTGCTATAACGTGATGACCTCCTTTGTTTCCTGGAACTGCCGTGGACTAAGAACTCGACTAGATGATCTCAAATCCATCATTTCCACGTACCAGCCTGCATGTGTTGCTCTTCAGGAGACTTTTCTGAAGAGTACCATGACAATGCGAGTGCGTGGTTATAATTGTGTACGACGGGATGTAGATGGCAATGCATCTCCGACTGGAGGTGTATGCCTGTTCACGTCCCATCTCTATCCCAGTAATGTCGTCGCACTGCACACATCATTACAGGCTGTGGCTGTACGGATTCATATCCATTCTTTAGTCACAGTCTGTTCTGTTTATTTACCACCCAATGATGTTGTGCTGCAAGTGGATTTGAATCAATTAGTTAGTCAATTGCCAGCTCCATTTATATTGCTCGGTGACTTTAACGGACACAGTCCTCTGTGGGGGCAGGATGATACAAATTCTCGTGGGCGACGGATCGAACAGTTGATCTCTGATCACTGTCTCTGTCTGCTCAACAATGATGAGAAAACGTATTTCCATGCACCCACTAGGACATTTCACTCCCTCGATCTTGCCATTTGTTCGCCAACACTGCTACCGATGTTGAATCTTGAGGTTGAACGAGATCTACACAATAGTGATCATTTCCCTCTCCTAGTCTCGCATGTTAGTGGTGCGAGGGCAAAATATCGCCCTTCCACATATCATTTTCATCGCGCTGACTGGGATAAATTCACACGGCTAGCGGTTATCACCGGCACAATGGTCCAGAGCAGAGAAGTTGATGATGCCGTATTCAACGTCACTGAAGCTATTCGAAATGCTGCCGATGCAGCCATTCCGAAAACATCTTATTCTAATCGGAAGCTGTGCAAACCATGGTGGAATTCTTCCTGCCAACAAGCAAAAAAGGAACAAAGGAGGGCATGGGGTATTTTCAGGAGATACCCCACCACAGAAAATCTCATAGCGTTCAAACGTGCAAAAGCGTCAGCTCGTAGAATTCGACGTCAAAGTCGGAGAGAATCTTGGATCCAGTATATATCTTCAATAACATCGTCCACTACAAGTCAACAGTTATGGAGAAAAGTGAGGGCCGCGAATGGCCTTTATCGGGACTTTACCATTCCGATATTGGAAACATCGTCGGCTATTTATTCGTCGCCTGTTGATGTGGCCAACTTGATTGGCGAAACATTTGCTAGTGTGTCCAGCTCCGATTCATATAGCCCTGTATTTCAGGCAACTAAGAGTCGTTTAGAGCGGACACCTATCAACTTCAGGTGTCGACAGCCTGTACCATACAACTGTGACTTTGACATGTGGGAATTGAAGAGGGCCTTATCATCGGCCCATAATACTAGTCCAGGTCCTGATGGAATATCTTATGAATTGCTTCGCCATTTGAACAAGGATTCACTAGTAAGACTCCTGTACCTATTCAACCGAATATGGAGGGAGCAGGTGTATCCTACTCAATGGCAAGAAGCCATAGTGATTCCCATCCTAAAACCTGGAAAAGATCCAAAGGACCCTCTCAGCTATCGACCGATAGCACTCACGAGCTGACTTTGTAAGACACTAGAACGTATGGTCAATGCCCGTCTCGTGTATCAGCTAGAAAAGAACCGATGCATTCCTCTGTTTCAGAGTGGCTTCCGTAAGGGAAGGTCCACTCTCGATAATTTGATAATGCTGGAAAGCAAAATAACAAATGCTTTTGTCCGGAGGAACCATCTGGTTTCCATCTTCTTCGATATCGAGAAGGCATATGATCGTACTTGGCGCTATGGGATCCTTCGCACTCTTTTTGATTTTGGTTTTAAAGGCAATTTGCCAATATTTATAAAAAACTTTTTAAATCTCCGCACTTTTAGAATAAGACTTGGTGGCACTCTCTCTTCTCCTTTTACTCAAGCTGAGGGTGTGCCTCAGGGGAGTATCTTGAGCGTCACCCTTTTTATATGTCATATTTCACCCATCTTAAATATTTTATCGCCCTCTATACAGGTATCTTTATACGTTGACCTGCAAATTAGTTGCGAAGGCTCGGACATGCGACATATTGAGCGACAGTTACAAACTGCCGTCAATAATATTATTAAATGGTGCGACACGAACGGTCACAGTATTTCTGCGAGCAAGAGTTGCTGCGTGCACTTTTGCCGCAAACGGGGTATTCATCCCGACTCACCTTCCTTCCGCATATCTTACACTTGCGGAAGAAGTGTGAAAAGTCTTTAAACCTCTTAAAGGTGTTGTCCAACACCTCTTGGGGGGCGGATCGAACATCATTACTCAGAGTGTATCAAGCCAGCGTACTTTCTCGTATCGACTACGGATGTGTTGTATACGGATCGGCGTGCAATTCTGCTCTAAAAAAACTTGACCCTGTCCATCATATGGCATTGAGAATATGCTCTGGTGCGTTTCGCACATCCCCAGTGCAGAGTCTCTACGTCGACTCAAATCAGCTCCCTCTGTATTTACGACGGAGGAAACTTTCACTTGCCTATTATTTTAAGGTCTTGTCATTACCTTCCCATCCTTTAAAAAACATGTACATCAGTACCAGCATGAAGAGATTATATGATGCCTGGCCATCTAACAAGCGGCCCTTTATGGATAGGATGAAGCTCATGCTCTCTGATCTCGACCTACCTAACGTGGACATCGAGCAACGAAACCTTTGGCGATTTCCACCTTGGAATATGCCACGTTTGCACTATATAAACCCTTTTGCCTTGTACAGTAAAACCACTGTCCCATCTGTTGTCTTTCAGCGCCTTTTCTCTTACCATCGCAGTCGGTATAGTGCGTATTCGCCCATCTTTACAGATGGTTCGAAACATGCAGGTTACGCAGGCTGTGGCGTCGTGATTGAAGATAATATGCATGGTTATAGGCTCGACACTTCTTGCAGTGTTTTCACTGCCAAAGCTGTCGCCATATACCGTGCACTTCAATTAATCGACTCCTGTTCACCTCGTAAATACTGCATCTATACTGATAGCATGAGTGTATTGGAAGCGCTTGAAAATTACAACGATCGGTGTCATCCAGTGGTGTGTAATGCACTCGACATCGTTAGTCGACTATATAGCAAGGGTTTTGATATATTGTTCTCCTGGCTACCCAGCCACGTTGGGATTATTGGCAACGAGCAGGCGGACAGTGAGGCTCGGTCGGCGACGACCTTTTTTCCACTAGCTGTTCCGCTATCAGATATGAAGCGTGTCATCCGGCATCATATTTTTACAGCATGGCAGGACTCATGGAGTCAGCAGTTGGATAACAAACTGCACTCTGTGAAACCTGTCATTGGAGTATGGCCTGTGATATCAATGCGAAGGACTGATGTCAAGTTGACTCGTCTTCGCATTGGTCATACTCGCTTTACACACAGGCATTTGTTGTTGGGGGAAGATGCTCCTCAATGTCCTTCATGTAAGGTCTTGTACACAGTGCGTCACATTTTAATCGATTGTCCTGTTTTTAAGCATCATCGTATCACTTTTTTTCATACATCTGTTTTATCCTTGTCTGACTTGGTGGGGGAAACCCCCCACCAAAATCTGTTTGCTTTTATTTTAAAAATTGGATTTTTATACCTCATTTGACAAAATAATTTTTAAAGTTAAAATAGTTTATTTTTATGTATGTGCATGCAGGCATGCACATATATAAATATATATTTTATATTTCATCGGTTTTTTTTAAAAATACTTTAACAAACGTATGGCGCAGTTTAGCCAAAATTGGCTCTTGCGCCAGTAAACACTACAGTCACTCACTCACTCACTCATGAAGCTTGTCATAACATGACCTCTGATGCCATGACGAAGAGCCGATGTCAAACTGACTCGCCTTCGCTTAGGTCATACTCCTTTTACGCTCAGGCATTTGTTGAGGGAAGATTCTTCTGAATTTCTTCACGCATTATTAATTTATTTTTAAAATGAAATATATAAAACAAATATAAGCAAGACTTTGTCTTTTATATTTCCCCTGTTAATATCAAGTGTAATGATAGCCTGACAAAAGCAAAAAATTATAAATTTATTTTAATTATATGAAAATAAAATTACTTAAAAAATAATACATCTAATGTTTTTAAAAAAATTTCCCATTAATTGTAGCGTATAATTACTTTTTTAAAAAAATAGTTTTACTCTGGTTTTTTTAATGCATCAATTAAAAAAATTTTACTCCTCACATATTTGCGAATTACATTTTTTTGTTTTAACCAATATATAACAAAATTTAGAATTCAAAACTTAATTTTTTTAAAGTTATCAACGGTATTGGTGTTATTGTATTTTTGAATTCTCATAAATATTTAATTTTTTTTCTTCCAAAATTAAACATTTAATGAAACTGATGTTTGAAGCTATTTCAAATATCCTTCAGAAAATTACACTACCCCCCCCCGCCACATTTCATTAAAATGTTATTAAGTGAAGAACAAAGCTTTCAAACTGAATGAAATAATATATAGAAACTTAATGCTATAATCACTAATAAAATATAAAACAAAAATCCAAACACTATTTATTCAAATCCATCTTATTTTTCAACAACTCAAACATTTGAAACTTAAAATTGAAATTTTCGGCTGGTGATAAAGTTTTTAAATAGGAAAGCATACTTAAGAGGAACATCCTATCTGGGTCGGTTTCATCAACCCTTGATGAATTTTTTTAAACTTCTCCAAAAACTCACTATCGATGTCATCAGGAACCTATTCTGGAGCTCGCTTTTTTCTTTTAAAGCTCCTCTTGGGAGTTTCTTACTCCTTTTCAATACTATTAGTAGCATCCAGACTGCATGGAATTTCAGGAGTAATTTCTTTTGATCACTTTGGAATTCTCTAGGAAATCCAAGACGACTGAAAATTTGTAGCAATGCATCTACAACGTTGTTAGAACACATTCGGAGTGGGAATTGCGTCAAGATATTTAGATGACATGCAAATAAATGTTGTAATATATTTGTTACCTGAAGGCCTGACAGGTAAAGGACCGCAAACATCAACATTTAATTTAGTGAATATTTCAGAGATAACAGGAGCAATATTTAATGGCGCCTTTTTCTTATCTTGTGGATTCCCAACTCGTTGACAATAGTCACAAGTTTTTACAAATTTTTCTACATCACTATAACAATTAGGCCAATAAAAGATCTTGAATAAAGCATCTTTAGTTTTCCCTGCAAGAACATTTTTGTTTAATCTACTTCGTCCGGAACAGCCTGACACATTGTCGTTCTGCTGCGAACTCTCAAGTTTTTACGGCGCATGAAGCTTTAAACCCAATTTATTCTTCCCTTGAAATCCATTATCTGCATCTCTTCTGCCATGGACTTTGCTCGGAGACAGATTTTAACTGTTGAAATGGAGCGTCCGGCGTTTCTATGGTCGAGAACCCATCTCAGTAAATTTTCCTCTAAAACTGGCCATTTTACTTTTCCATGCCGATTGGATCGCTTTCTTCCCATGCTTTTTAACGCATCCTTTTGTTTGCGCCAACTTCTCACCGCTTTCTCGTCCATTTCAAAATAATGGCTCGCTTCTCTATTTCCATCTTTTTCAACTTTCTCAGCAACCTTGAGTTTGAACTCAGCAGTAAAACTCCGGCTATGTTTCATCAACGTTATCGAAGATGAAAGACAAAATACTGTGCAACGTGCTATCCTCGTGATAATTGGTAATGGAATGTGACCTTCGACCCCACTCACTCGGCCCCTCAGGGGGCTCACCTTCTTTAGGTGAGTACGGGTGTCACAATCCCGAGGTACCCTAGTGATCTTTTCCTTTTCCCAAGGGGTTTACTGCCTTTGGTAAACACGGGATTCACGATCCCGGGATACCCTAGTGATCCTTCTCTATTTTCGACCCTCCTTCTCGTCATTACTTTCATTCTTCTCTCCTTTCCCGTCTAGACAACAGATTAAAATTTTTTAAATATACATGATTATAAAATCGAAGATTTCTTTTTTGTGATTAAATTCTATTCTTTATATATATTTGTTATTAACCCAGTTTTGTTTTTAATTTGTGATACATTAATTTGGTTCCTTTTTTATTGATTTTATTTTCGATATTCCTGTTGTGTTTTACTAACACCGTTGTTTGTCAACCCGCATGTTTGCCGTGTGCGGCGTCCCGTAAAGAGGAAAATGGTGTTCTGGGGATACCTTTTGCGTTCCCTTTGGCCCACGCTTCGCTGTAGACGGGTGGCAGGAGTGAGCCCGCTCCTGTCAATTGGCTGGTGATAAGTCTCATCGGAGACATTGCTTTAGGGTTAGTGCTGCAGATAAGGGGTGGCGGGTTTACCCGTTGGATCCTCGCCCTGATGCTGTAGTACTATATTCTGGGTGTACTCCAGGTAAGTGCCGTGCCTGGTGTTTGCCAGTTGACCGGCACACTGCCTCCCTTGTTGGACTCCGTGGTGGGTGGAGGCACGCCAGAATGAAGTTTGTTTCGCATTTATGGATCCTAATATGCTGTGCCCGGGTAAAGGCCTTATTTTACCCACAATTGCTATTGGTAATATTGCTGCACATTCTCGATTTTTAATTATATCACTACCGAACAATGAAATGTCACAGAAATCTCCGTTTATAATTCAAAAAGTTTTGACAGGGATAGGTGGAGAGCCAAAATCCATCAAAAAATTACGATCTGGTGACTTATTGATTGAAACTAAATCTGCCTTACAAAATAAATCTTTCCTAATGGCGAAAACCTTTTTAGATTCCCCATTAACAGTAACTCCTCACAAATCTTTAAATTCTTGTCGTGGTGTCATCTCCGAAACAGATCTTTTGTGTGCTTCTGAAGCAGAAATCCTGGAAGAACTTGCTGATCAGGGTGTTACCCAGGTCAGAAGAATTAAAATAAAAAAAGACACTTCACTTTTCCCCACTAAACATTTAATTCTAACCTTCAATAGCCCTAACTTACCATCAAACATTAAAGCTGGCTACCTTAACTGTAAAATCCGTCCCTATGTACCGAATCCTCTGCACTGCTTTAAGTGCCAGAGGTTCGGTTACTCTCAAACTTCTTGCTGTGGACAATTAACGTGCTCTAGATGTGCATCTGTTGGACATGCTTCCTCATATTGCAATCTAGAGCCGAAATGTATAAACTGCTCACAGCCCCATTTATCGGATTCTAAATTATGCCCTAAATGGAAAATAGAGAAACAGATACAGGAAATCAAAACAAATAAAAATATTTCATATCCAGTAGCACGTAAATTAATAATTCCACAGTTACTTCAAACTTATGCTCAAGTTGCCAAACCCTCTACTGTAAATAATTCTACACAAACCGATGAAAATATAACAAAAATAAAATGTCCACCTTTAAATTTACTTAAACCAATTTCATCCCTCCCAAAACCAGATATACCAACATCCACTCCTGCTGTTTCCACATCATCTTCAACCCAAGCACACCTCTTGCCCTCAATCTCTTCAATAGCCACTACAGTCTCAGAAACTCAGCCACCGACTCCTATTTCTAACTCAGTACTTACCACCACCAATAATATGTTCACTCCCATTAAATCATCCTCAATCACATCCGCTTCCACATCAATCTCTTGTACTCAACCCCCTTCTGCATCTACAACACAGGATTCAAAACAAAATTCAAAATCTCGGGCAAGAAAAAAAAAATTATTTAAAAAAATAAACGACGCAAAAATAGAAATAAAAATGGCACCACACAAACCACGGAAAAGTACACCCCAACAGGATACCTCGTGTGAAGAAATGATAGAATATAATCAGGATGAATTGGTTCTACCGAAATATTACTATACTGAAACTCCGTATTCTCACATTATTACACCTACTCGATATAAAACTGGCACAAAGTAATTGTTCTCTCATTTACAATTTACATTACCAGCAAATGGCTGAATTTTTTTTTATATATAGATTTTTACTTTTGAATTTTTCTGCTTTAACCTTTCTTGACTTTGTGGCAGGGTTCGTCCCCCACCAAAATGTATGTTCCTTTATTGCTTGAATTGAATTTTAATATTTTAATTTTACTTTGTACTCTTGAAACAGTGTTCTTGTCGGCAGTTTTAGATATTTTAAAAAGTTTTGAATATTTTAACGAATGTTTGGCGCAGTATAGCCGGCCTCGGCTTTTGTGCCAATAAACCCTAAAATCACGCACTCACTCACCCTTCTCTACCAGAAACTATTAAAGCTGGTTATTTGAATTGTAAAATCCGTCCATATATTCCGAATCCTCTGCGCTGTTTTAAGTGTCAGAGGTTCGGACACTCACAAACTTCCTGCCGTGGGCAATTGACGTGCTCTAGATGTGCAACTATTGGACATCCTTCCACAGATTGCAGTCTGGAGCAGAAATGCGTTAATTGTTCACAGCCTCATTCCTCCGATTCAAAACTGTGCCCTAAATGGAAGATCGAAAAAGAAATACAAACCATTAAATCTAATAAAAATATATCATATGCAGAAGCCCGAAAATTAATAGCCCCACAACCATCTCAAACCTACGCTCAGGCTGCGAAATCCATAACTGTTAGCAATTCCACACAAACGGATGAAAATATAACAAAAATAATTTGTCCACCTATAAAATTACTTCAACCAACTTCATCCCTCTTGAAAAAAAATACATCAATATCCTCATCATCGTCAACCCAAACAAACCTCTTGCCTACCGCCTCTTCAATAGCAGATACAGTGTTGGAACCTGTACTTTCCACCACCAATAATATGTTTTCACCTATTGAATCCTCTTCCAAATCAGCTATTCAACGCTCTTCTGTTGTTGTTGAAACTCCCACCTGTACAACATCTAGTACCATAGCTGCATCCTCAGAATCCAATAGCTTAGCATCAACATATACAACTTCTGTATCTCAGGTTTCAAAACGTCGTAAAAAAAAGCTTCCTTCCAAAAAATTATCTAACACTGGAAAACCATAAATAGAGATAAAAATGGCACCCCATAAACCGAAAAAAAGCTCACCTATTCAGGACACCTCAGATCAGGACATGATTATGTATGATGTAGAAGAGGTGGAAACACCGAAAAAGAATATAATAAAACACTTGTCGGAAGAGTACTGGAAAAATGAGTGCTGGAGACAGGAGGAATATTTACACGTTATTACTCCAAGAAAGCATGTAGAAGAAACTGAAAGGAATTTATTAACCCCGACGAAAAACAGAAAGTGAAATTATTCAATCATACTTGGTGGGGGTAATCCCCACCAAAATCTTGTTATATAAATACTTTTACCTAGATATAAAAATATTTTTTTCTTTGAATTATTTTAACCTTATTTGACTTGGTGGGGCATCCCCCACCCAAATCTGTTTGCTGTATATATGTGTGAACTTTTATATGTGAGTATTTTTAATGATTTTTAATATTTTAACAATTGATTGGCGCAGCTTATCCGAAATCGGCTCTTGCGCCATTAAACCCAACATTCATTCATCCACATCGAACTCCTGTACTCAACCCCCTTCGGCATCTATAATACAATATTTAAAAAAGAAAAATCCAAAAAAGGGAACAAGAAGGAAAAAGTTTCTACAAAAACTAAACGAAACAGCAATACATATAAAAATGGCACCACACATACCGATAAAGAGTTGTCCCGTACAGACTTCCGAAGAAGAAGAAGAGGAGGACATGCTCATATATGATGTCGAAGCAGAAGCGGACGAAGTAATGGGGAAAAAATATTTAACTCCGACCAAGCACTGGAAGGGACGTGATTGAATCACACTTATCGGACTTGGTGGGGGTAATCCCCACCAAAAACTTGTTATTAGCAATTTTTACTTAAAATATTTTATATTCGATTTTCTTTTTCTCAACTGTTTTAACCTTATCTGACTTATTGACTTTTTTGTGTGAGCTTTTAACAATATTTGAGTATTTTAAATGGATTTTTAGTATTTTAACGATTGATTGGCGCAGCTTAGCCGAAATCGGCTCTTGCGCCATTAAACCCTACATTCACTCACTCACTCACTCCACCTCTTCAATGGCAGATACAGTGTCAGAACCTCAGCCCACCTATTCCTATGTGTTCTGCCGTGATTTCCACCACCAGCAATATGTTCAGCCCTATGGAAACTTCATCCAACATATCTGCTTCCTCATACGGCTCGTTTCCAATTGAAACTCTTCCATCTATCCCATTACTTGATACGGAGACATCTAATAATTGAACCTCTGCTACATCTAAATCAGCAAGAAGTTTAAAGCAAAATTTTAAAAATAGGAAAAAGCGTTCAAAAGAACAAAAGCAAGAGATTGAAATTAAAATGACCCTTCACAAGCCGAAAAAGACTTTTGTACACTACACCTCAGAAGATGAGGATATATAAAGAATGGTTTTATGCACTACATGGCACCGACAAGAAATCGGAAAAACTAATTCATTTGTTTGTATAAAATTATTTTTTAAATAACTTGTTCAAATTTAAAGTCATGTTTTACATTATTTTCGAAATTTTAAAACTCACTTTCTAGTATTTTAATATTGTAAATGAAAAAAAAAAAAATTATTTAAACATTTTAACCAATTTTTTGTCATTTTGTTTTCGCATTGATCTACTTTTACCTTGTCTGATTTGGTGGGGTATCCCCCACCAAAAATTGATTTTACCTTGTGAATTCGAATTTTATATTTCCCGCTACGCTACTTTTACTGTGTTTTAGATACATTCTGTTCATTTTTTAACTTATTTTTGGCGCAGTATAGCCAGAATTGGCTCTTGCTCCGAAAAATCACTCACTCACTCATTAAAGAAGTATATCAAAAATGAATTACTTATATGAATGCATATCATGCATGAATTTACCATTTTCTCCAAGAGTACAATTTGTCAACAAGTTTCAGGCTCCATCTTTGAAAAATGTATCATTCCCATTGGGAGGGAATCCAATGAAGACTGCACTCCCAACAACCACAACCGAAAAGGTGCATGACAAAGTGGTGATTAAAATAGCCTTCATTTTAGAATAGTAGTTTAAGGATCCTTTAACAAGAAACATATTGTTCCAAAAAAATATAACTTTTGTGCACATTTTGTTAATACAGAGGAACCTTAATGTATATAAGTTTTGTCTGCTACAAGTTACTCAAATTGATTAACATAGTATACACTCTAAAGAATATTAACCTCTTTAATGATTATTTATGTCAATTGTATTTTGATTTTTTCATCAATGATATGGTTTTATCATTTGTAACTAAGCCATTTGAAATGCTTCATTTTATATCACTTTTGTTTAAGTCGTCATATACAAAAGCAGAACCTCATACGGTAAACTTTCATAAAACATGACAAGGGACTTTACACTTGATAGAATAGAGACTTAACTATATTCTGAGTAAAAATCAAATCTTTGTACCATCAAGTTACATGGTCCAGCTTATAATTCCAAAATACAAAAAGAGCCTTTCTGTTCAATCCTCTTTTTACTATGATGCAAAAACTCTTAATGCAACCTACTAGAATTTTTTCAAAATCATAAACGAATCTTTTATTTCTATTCTAGAGAACAGCATGAAAGTTTGGATGAAAATACAGAATGTACTTGCTGCAAAAAGACATCAGACCTCCCTATTATAAGGATGTG